>WEDG01001013.1:0-41530 GCA_017591395.1 Schistocephalus solidus
CTTTAAACTATATTTTCGCTAACTCGAGTCGCCCATGAACTATGAGGACTTAAGTTATTTGATGCATTTTCATGAGATTTTGTTTCATACACCTAAGTGATCAAGAACGCATCATCTCGACGTTTCTTGATCTCATTCTGATATGCTACTGCAGTATTACCCTTTTCTACCACCTAACCTTATTTTCCTAAGCAGTTTTTTCTCCTTCCTTCTATTCAAAAATGAAGGCCTATTGAACTCTGCCTCCATTTTTAAAGTAGGAGATTTTTCACTACCTATTTTTTTCTAGTTCACCCTTAATTTCAAAACATCGCTAACTGTTGACCTAGCAGGACAAGTTCTGTCTACATTAGCAAGTATTTGTACATTTTATCTGCACACATTGCCATAACTCTATTTCGTTACTAATGTTTGCTTAGACAGTGCCCCTCCGGTGCTTACCGAATATAAATTCTAAATTCTAAGGAGTGTACAGTATCCTTTAAGTCTTCATATTCACTGACGTGCACGATATTTGGTGCTTGCGAAAGGTCTGATGATGGTGCGACACGTCGATAGGTGCAACAGCACGATGGTAACTCCATATAGGGTGTGTCACGTTCTGGCTTAAGAGTGTCTTGAAGAGCAGAAGTGTCAACATTATCAGATCTTGAAGTGGAGACCGATGTCTGTTTAAGACTAGAACACGTGACCCAGATAGGGTAGCATTCCATGATTCAGTCTGCATGAGTGGCTAGTTTCTCTAATGAGGTGCTCGTGTCGAGCATAGCCAATACCTGCTGCATGGGCAGGGGAAGCTTATCAAGCCAGATCTCTCGGAAAATTACATCATCCACATGACCACCAGCAAGCAAAGTACGCATGTTTCACATTAGTTGGGAAGGCGTTTGGTCACCGAGTGCGACCTGTTTGAAAGGCTCACGCAGCGTTCGATTGGCCAACTTGGCTACACGATTAATTACAGCGTCCTTCAAATGGGGGAAATGCTCCTTAGCAAGGAGATCCTCAACGTCAACGGCAACATCAAAGGGAAGTGATTGCATTACGTACGAATAACGCGTGCGATCACTAGTGATATGGCGTGTCGAGAAAACTGCCTCGGTCTGCCTAAACCATACGCAAGGATTGCTTGGCGTAAATGGGGGCAGTTTGATAAAGAAGGTACTAACGTCAAAAGAGTATGTGTTAGTCTCGGTGTCCGTCATAGTAACTGATATGGTACGTAATGATAGATCACGTCGGGGTCACCACTTTTGTAGCGTAGACAAGGGTCAAAACTGCTAAGAACTATGGTGTACCAAATAAACTAATACTAAGTGGGGAATTTTGTGTCTAAACTACAAACGACAAAAAGAGGGTAAAAACGACAGGCGATTGTTAGAATGCAGACTCACGAAAACGTAGCCTTCTTAGATAGCAAGCGTTGTTGAGGATTGTAATGAGCTCTACACTCGATCCAGAAAGCTATGCACCGAGGTCGATGAGCAGAGTTAGGAGTTCAATTGTGATGACGTCTGGTGAAATTCAATCAAGTAATAAAGATCGATCGTTGCTATTGACGGCAAATACTTGAGACAGATCAGTACAATTAAGAGAGTGTTGGTGACATGCGGTAGCGAAAACAGGAGAGGGTGGAAGTAAAGCTGTGTGTATTTATTTAGCATATTAAAACAATTATGCATAAAGGTTCAGGGGAACAAAAAAATACAAACATGTAGATTGTAGAAATACCTGCACAACTCCTTGGCTATACGATTTTCCTTATATACGTCAACGATTGTGTCGATGAACTGGATTGCGATGTCACCATGTTTTCCTATGATATCAAGATCTGGAGTGCCATCCAACATGAAGGTAATGAAAAATGCTTGAAGACAAACTTAAACCGACTAGAGTAATGGTCGAATGAATGGTTTTTTGAAATTTACTGTGAACAATTGCAATTTCATAAGAGTCAGCAGAACTAAACGCCGAACCACCTGAACGGCACACCAATGCAAGATGTGGACGCATAGAAAAACTTGGGTGTATGGATCACGAATACTAATTAAATTAAGACTTAAGAATATTTTAGATGTGGTAAGTGCCAGGATAAGTCCTACGTGTTGACGTGAGCTTCCAGGAAACAATCACTTCTACTTTCACTTTTGTGCTTGTTTTAATGTTCTTTCCGAAATCTCCTAAGTTGGTCTAAGTGCTGTATTATCTCCAATTTGTCGTATCGCACTAGAATTTAGTTCTTGCGATGAATATTTTACCGAAGAAACGGTAATCCCCATTTAATATCTGACTCTTCAGGTGGCATGTTAAAAATAAAGACAATGCTGCACGCGTAGAAGCTGATGAAGCGAAAGATCGCCGTAAAAAACAAGCAGATGCTATCCGCAGTTTAATCGCCGTAGGTTTTCTTTTAATATCTAACTTTCTGCAGACACAAGAAGCAAGGGCAGACTATCTTCGAAAAAAATCGAAAGGTTTGCCTGGAAGTGAAATCAATTTAAGTGCAGAGCAAACACTTCGACTTTTCGCCGATGCGGAGGAGAACGTTACGACCATTTACTCCGTCTAAAATGCTTACTTTTTAGCGGGATATTAACGCCACTAATGAGGAATATGAAGCAGAAAAGAAGGAGGCAAAGGAATCCTATGAGAAGAAAATAGGCCTGCTTCGTTATATGGGTGAAACTAGTGAAGGAAAGGTTTCGGAGAAGCCTTGGTGGTCGGAAGTCCCATTACATCGAAAAAAGTCGAACAAAGTCTCGGTGGCTGTGTATGTCCTATTTTTCGGAAAAGCTTACAGATTTAGTTCGGAAGAAATTGATTTGAAGAAAAAAAGTCGTTTGGATCCTCTATATGCCATGAAAAAAGTCGAGGAAAATTTCGCTCAAAGACGGGAGATGCAGTCATTAATGGAGAAAAAAGAACGTGCCGCAGCCGCGAGCTGTATAAATGCTTACCCATCCTTCTTCCCCGATGACATTAAAAACCCAGAAGTAAGTATTTGTGTTATGAGTGCATGCCCAATTCGTTTATAATAGATTCATCATAGGGGGAGGTAAGATTACGGTAGTATGGAACAGTTGGCGACTAAGCCGCCGGTAGGTATGATTTCCCAACCCATACTTCCGATAAGCCATGGTGGGTCGCCAAACGCTTGTGTTCGTTATCGCCTTTTTAGCTTTTTAGCCTTAGCTTATGCCCCTTTAGTTTGTTTTTACGGACATGGAGTTACTATCTTCACATACACTCTTAACAGTAATTTTCCTGTTCATGATCGTCAATCTACTCGAATTTTGTGCTTACTCATGCTTCTTTTTGGCTAAATTTTCTTGTTTTAACTTGCGTAGTTGAGGGGAATTATCGAGAGCTTTCGGTTCGGAATGGATATCTGGAATCATTTGACGTGACCCCATAAGTACTTCGGTTTTGCAATTTTACTGCTGTTCTATTTTAGTCCGACTAAGAAGTATCTTGTTTGATCTGGAATATATATTCGATTGAATCTTTTCCTATATTCAAAAGGGTAGACGGGTCAGTATACCACGTGTTGACGAAGCTTCATCTATTACCAGTGGTATATCTTTGTCATCTTCCCAATCTTGTCCGCGGGACTCAAATTCAGCAGGGACGACTACATTGTGCACCTCCAATAATAAAGCCAGTTTGTTAGAGAGAATGCGGGCAGAGCGCCTTGCCAGAGAACGTGCCGAACGCGAAAGGGCTGCTGTCCTTATTTGCCGTTCAATGGGCTTGTCAACCACAAAACAATTCTCCACAGCTGAGGAAGAAAAAGTAGTGGATGAGCGTCAGCTTCCCTTTAACTCCGCCTTCAATCCCTGAGCTCAGTTCATTGGCAGCAGAGAGACGCCATCAATATCGTGAGTCTCGAAAACGCCGTTTATCTTGAAAAATCGGAATCGTCCGACATTATCTTACCCTACCCTTCCAATCCCTGTTTTTTCTATGCTGTGTACAGTGATTTTCACTTTCCAGAGTAAACGGTTGCATTTCCTTCTAGCTACTCCACTCATCTCATTTTGGCGAAAAATTGCCTTTGACGTTATACTGTCCGGAAACATGATTATAGTTGCGGGCAAGTTGTCGCAAATCTTGTTTTGTTCGATTTTCTTGTCTCCTGTGGTAGACATGCACAGCTAGCAGCAACCAAATGACAATTTCCGTCTTGCGTGTTGACTTGGAAACGAGAATTTCACATTACTGGGGTTTTTGGTTATAGACACGGTGGTTCGGACGATTTTTCAACTTGGTCTGGGCCCCTGATTACCGCTGCTATGATGTCTGCTACAACAGTGCTGTGCTTCTCATCCCTAGAACGAAGTATGTTGGCTAATTTTGGATTGTGAGTGGTTACAAGGTTATAGATGCGACTGCTAATTCCCTAAGCAAGCAAAAGACGCGTTCCACGAAGGAGGCAGGAGGGAGACGCGATCACTAGGTTAAGACTTATTCGCGTATAAGCTTCTTGTTCCGGTGACCTTATCCCTTTCCCAGCCGGTAATTTTGGCCGGTTTCGGTTAATAACAATGTACAACTTCCAATAGACTGCGATAAGGGAATGATTTAATTAGGTATCGAAGGTTGTTGCCATCACATTTTTCCTAGACAAGAGTAGAAATATACTCATGTCGACATTTCGGAGCGTTACCATGGTAACTGAAGAAAAAGCTACAGGAAGTCCTGGGGACCTTGAGCTTATCTGCTGTCAGGTGCCTCCACTCTTGGCTGAAGGCCTTAAATGAACGTAAACCCTCCTGATGACAAGACTGTTGCGACCGTGACAGAGGCAATACTGGCAGTCGACACAATTGTGGCATGCGAAACATCATATAAGTCCTTCACCTCTCCGCTATCTTAGCGGCTATGCTCCTATCTGAAGCACACGAGGTTTTGGGCACTGAACTTGTATCAAATCCATAATTCTCAGTTCTATGCAATTTTCTGAGTAACAAACCTCTGCCCAATTTACGGTGTCCGTCGCAGCAGACGCCTCTGGGTAAGCATGCAATCTGACCTCCAAACGGCATATCTCATGATGGAATGTAAAATGCCGAATCGAAAACTCAGCCTATTAAGTGAGCGTCAGTTTAGTACACTATGGCCGTTGTCTGCCTCTGAAGTGCGCTTATCAGCCCATCGCTCGCACATCCTTAACGTACCAGGTTCCGAGATATATGTTCACCTCAGGGACGTCACTGATAAACCTGCTCGGTATAGCATCGACATCACTCTGAGTGATTAGATCAAAGCTCTACTTTGCGCTTGATACTGGAGACACTGCGTATTAAATTTACGCCAACGCTGGCAATTCTAATGTACGACTCGGTAGAAGTTTTGAGAGACTGAGGTGTCGGGACGGGGATTGTTCTGCATGTACCCGGCGTGAACTGCTGCACAAATGTTAAAAACCTTTCAATTCTTCTGCACCAAATCGCCTGTTCCTACAAAGTACTTCCTTCAAACACCTTAGAATACTGGCAATCCCCGTGCATAATCGACGCACTTAAATTCGAGTGAGTCGTACAGCTCTTCGATCACAATGGATGGGGTCAGAACTAGACTCATGATGCTTCGACCACTCAGGGGGAGAAGATGCGATCGCTGGAACAAAAGTTTATTGGCCTGACGTTTAAGATTCTCATTTGAACCCATCATCAGAGACAGTGACAGGTAAGAGTGATAAAGTCACAAGGCGCGTGGTATTTATAGTACGTACTGGCAACGCGATTACAAGCGTACTACAGTTAGCAGCTCTCGATGTCACCGCTGGGGGTCGTAATTGGTGCGATGATGGCTTAGCTGTCCGCATCCGAGTCGTTAATGGCCGTGCATTCTTCGTCTATGTTGAATATTGGCGTAATAATTACCCGGTAATTTGGCTCACTGTCATTGGAGGTGTTGGTCCTTCGCGTCCTCCTCACGTGACTCACCTCTGTGCAGGCGAACCCGTAGCCCAGACTATGGGAACGAGAATTCATTGCGTTTGTTTATGGACTGGGGGCCTGAGAACCATGCCCAAGCAGCTCGTGGCTCAATTGGCTGTCATCTCCTGAGAGAAGTTCGGCTTCGTAAAAATTAGAAAGTATGGTAGGTCCCATTAAGTGAACTGCAATCTGAGAGCGTCTTCTCCTGTTCCATCGAGCGCATCCTCTCCTTCTGAACTGCTTCCTGAAACTCGCTTGTTCGCTTCCATCAGCTGTGACTACTCTTACGAAGATTCAGATCCAGCCCAGACTGATTGCTATTTAGAAAACACGGTGAGTGCAAAAGCAAATACGATGTTGACCATTTGAAGGGTCCTCCCACATCGGTCCCAGGCTGTGTCGGTGTATTGAGGCAGAGGATACTTGCCCTTGGTATGGTCCGACCCCCAATAACCTACATAACTGAGCCATACGCTCTGCGTAACATGAGCACCGTAAAACCTGTAGTTCAACCACCTGATATTTAAAACGAGTGTCAGATAGTAGAAATATAGGAGGGGGAGGAGGTGCTGCCTCAACAATCCGAGACGGTAGAGCTGTGGTAATAGCGCAGATGCTCGATATTGCATTATTGATCAACGGACGTTGTCACCCGCTAAGCTCGACAGAATCGATCCCACAGGCGTCATGCAGTTTGAAGACGCCCCAGCATCCAGATGGGACTTCGAATTACTATCTGTGGAAGAGCTCTTTGGCCATTCGGTTACACGACCATATGACCCTACCTTGGAGAACAGATACCACATCCCCTATAGACACTAGTTTTTTCGGTCTTCGGAAAGGGTGGTAAGTCAAAACTAATAAGTATTATGATGTATTTCCGCCTGGTATTGTGGTGAAGCTATCGCGGTAGTCTTTATCAATGGTTTTCACCTGTATGGCTATACACAGACTGCGATGGGTCAGTGCATTTTTCAACCAGTTTGGGATTTTTGACCGCAAATCCTTGCTTCCTTTAAAAAGCTATCTAAACGAAATATATTCTTCTGCCGCCTTATTTTTCAGGCTGGCGTGAGTTACTTGTCACGTAGGAACAAACATACTTAGCCTCATAATTCGTTTGTCTTCTGATGTGAATTTTTGCAGGTCGCTAAGGTGCCTCAAGTATTTACACGAAGCTAAACTGGGTACATCTTAATCTACCAAATCCCTTCTTCGAAGACTTACTTTAAAACAATGCCAAAGCACACCAGTTAAGTCGAAAACGTGGCATTTACTATTATACACTATGGGCGTTGTTGTTTCGCTATGCTGGGTCCATCAGACTCGTACCCCCGTTCTCAGACATACTGCCTACTGTAGGTGTCCACGCCGTTGAGAATGTGCTTTTATTTGCTGTGAAGTTTTAGCTGGGAGTTGAGTTGGTTGCACCAACCCGGTGAGGCGATGCCATGTACTTCGCGGTTGGTGGAATCTACAGCCTTGTGAAGGACAGGCAACCTGACGTCGCATCGCCGGAAACGCGCCAGTCCTGACTGCTCTATAGCCCGTCAACATCAGTAGCACTGCTGAACACATTTCCCTGGTCGTACTACGTGCTTGAATTTTGCAGGCAGTTAGCTGTGTTGAAGAACTGTCAAGTAGCCGGCTTTTCCTTTCCCTCGACCGTTAGGGCCCGTGTTACGCAGCCATGTTTTTGGTTCCATTGGTGCTTGAAGCCGGGGCCCAACTACAGGGGGGAGTTCTGCCGTAGATGGATTTTGCTTAGTTGACGGTGTATAAGTGTTCAACCAGGGACGCGGTCAGCGTGAAGACTCGAACTCTGCCTTTAATTATGTCTGAGTTAACCCGGCTGCCCATCCTCATCCTTGAGTTATAACCCTTGTATGGGGCGTCTGTTGTAAAAGAGCGCCTCTTGCGCGTACTTGCAAGCGCCTACCAATGGCATTCTGGTTCTCGGCTTATCAGCACGCGCCTACCAATGGCAATTTGGTTCTCGCCTTATCGGTACGCGCCTACCGATGCAGTCTGGTTCTCGGCTTATCATGGCTATCCGCACCGGCCAATAAACTTCAAGGCTGACGAAGATATAACCTCGCTTAAGGCGCCCACTGTCACACGGACGCCTGTTCCGACAGCACCGGATGTACGTCTCTCGTCTGGCTTGCAATTTTCTCCGACTTTCTGTCCTTTCATTCTGTACAGAATACACTGCTTGCTCAACTGGTTATCAAATTCTCCTATTCTTGATCACACACAAAGGCTGTATTAGCTGGGGTACGCTTGAGACTTAAGGTGCCGCGATACCCTCAGCAAACAGTCGGCTAATCTCTATCATGCACCCGCCACGTCCAGTGTTAACGCGTAAATAAATTTCCCCCTCGCCTTCTGTAATGCGATCGTCTTCAACCTCAAGCGTCTTGCAAAATAACAGCTCAAACCCTCTGATCTTGTTTTGTACTATCGGCTGAAGATATTAATGAAGATAATCAGTTTTTCTTCCAAAAAATGTGAGATATTGCGAAGTCTGCGGGAAAATAGAATCTCCCATCAAAAGTTCCACTCCTGACTTGGACGATACAATGAAAGCAAAAGTAAAAATATGAAAACGGAAAACAAAGACAAGATTCTGGATTAACCGTCTCTGACTCATCTGCACTTATAAACCAGTCATATCCAGTTTTCGGACTGAGATTCGAACCCAGGCTGGTTGGGTCGCTGACTTTTACTCTCTGGCAGCTGTGACCAATCGCGATCTTTTACTATTTGCTTCGTGGCTCAAAAAACTAAGGGTCAGTCATTTTTATCACAAAGGCTCCCACTATAAAAACAACCCCACTGACTTTCAGAGACGGTTGTCTACAGCCACTCGATTGACTTAAACTCGACCACATGTGCAAGAAGACCGCCACAGCGGTCAAGGTCACAACACAACTACCAGGGTCGTAGGCTTGAGGCCTGACACGCCGACTGCCTTACAAAATGCCGCGAATCCTGATGACGGCACTTTGACATGACTGCGAGCCACCATTAAATAAGTTTGATTGCCACTGCTGTCTTATGGTTAGGCTCTTGGGCAAAGGTGCTAGAGGAAACAACCTATAGTAAACCATCTGAGTGGTTGTTGGAGATCATCATGCATTCGAAATCAGCAAGAAACTTCATTAAAGTGACCAACGACCGTATTAAATCCATGAAAACCGACGCGTTCCGGAACCCTAGTCTGGTGATGTGGGTGAATAGAATACGAATTCAAGATCACTGAAGAAGATAAGAGCTTGGAATGGTTATTTCTAGTTTAGTAGCTTTCATCAGCCAGCCATAACCAATCCCAGGTGGTTGACCACCCGAGGCGCGAACCCTCAATGCTCTACTCATTGAGCGAGTTGTACTACGCAACCGGTAACGGAGTATTGGTATTGAACGCTGGAATGCGCGAAATTTCGTGAACCCTGGTACCCAAAGTCTGATGCTGCACAGGTATCACCATTAACACGTGGATATATACCACCTGTCTGAAGTCCGAATATTCGACTCAGGTGCAAGGGAAATAAAGATCCCGGTATTCACCTACAAGTTTTTACCGAAGTGGCCCACGAATCTCTTTTGTTAGACAATGTGTGGCTATCACCATCTCTGATCATGAAAACCGTACACTACTTGCATGGGAACCAGCCAGTGACCGGATGGCTTGCGTGCATCCACAGGGACACTTAACGCAAATCCCTGTTGTCTCCTTGTACGCCCCAGCATCGGCTGCCAAAATGCACGATAAGGAAACTTCCTACGCGCAACTGCAGGAATTAGTTGAGAGACTCCGTCATCGTACTGTGGTGATTGTGGCTGGGGACAGGACGGCCGCACTGGACCGCTTGACTCTTTAAACAGTCACCTTATTGACCAGTTTAGTTTTCATTCACGATATAAATTGGTGAGAGAATGCTGAATTTTTCTTATCAGAACCATCGCTTTGTCACCAACACGTGCTTCCAGAATCACCACAGACATCTGCTGACCTGATATTAAAGTGACGGCCATTTCGCCAGTCAGATGAACTAAAGTTCTAGTTGTTTCAACGTTCTGCAACTGAGGCCACTATAGCAGATTAGTACATGATGCCCAAACTGGGAACGCCCATGGGTATGACAATGTTCTCGTTTACACACGCCTGAAAATTCACCACTACGAAACCTTTTGATGCCACTAAACTTCGTCAACCTGACACGGACGAGAATCTGAGCACAGAAATCCGATCGTATTTTGAGACCTGAACCGATAGGGAAGGCAGTGCCCGAGCTCATCCCCGAAGTCACCGGTTTATGGGTCAGCTGAGGAAATTCTTGAAGTGGATGCCGCAGTGACTGGATCGGGATGAATCCTGCAGGTGTCTACCCAGACGACTCAGTTCAGGTCGCGCAAAGATGCTCCTTTCATCCAATTCCGGAGAATGACATCTCAGGCAGTTAGGAATGACTGGCATCAATATTGGCTTGAAGCAGCGACACTCGAAAATTTTAACCAATTTTCCGCCCATTTAGCGATGAACCATTAACACTTGCTGACCCTGTTCGCGATGTAAATAGTAGCTTTTTGCTGGCAATTCGGCCAAGGTCGATCTCTGGTGTGAGCACTCCGATCACCTTTACAACTTCGATACTGAACCCACCACGCTGTCGCTGTCCTCTGCAGTTGAGTTTGATCCCTTTGCATCATATGCAATATCGTGTGACCTTCTTCTGAGGGAGAAGCTGTTGATGCAAACAGAGGTTGCACAACAAAGTCACCCGGAAAGGATTGTATTCCAACTAGAATCTACAAGGCTTGTGTAGACACTCTGGCGCCCTGGCTTCATGAGTTGACTGGGCAAGTGTGGAGAAATTAAGTAATTCCAATTTAGATGGGGTTCGGGCACCCATATGCCCGGCTTCAGGAAGGGAGATAAGACAACTTGCAAGAACGACCGTGACATAAGCTTTATGGACTTTGCTGCGAAGGTCTTCACTATTGTCCTTTTCAGACAATTATAGTCTGTACGTGACTCTAGGTAGAAGTCAAATCAAGCCGGATTCCGAGCTGGGTGTAGATGGACGGACCAGATAGTCATATTGAGGCGCATTCTGGGATTCTGTAATGGCTACCAGCAACCAAGGGCCACCTGCTTTGTTGAGTTCGCCGCTGCGTTAAATTCCATCAATCGTGAGACCTGCAGCAAATAATGGAACTAGATGGTGTGCCGTTCATAATTCTTGCCATGATCAAGGACTACTGTTGCTTCACCACTGTTTGGTTCTCATCCATAAAATGAACGGTTGCCGGGCGGTTTGAATTTTCGAGCAACAAGAAGACTGAATTTAATCGAGTCTTTGCACTGAAACAATCAGTCCACAGACATTAATTGGTTCAAATTATTGAATCAATTAATTGAATCTTCCGCCCAGTGCCTTCGATACCCTCACAGTTTGACTAGGAGAGTTCTCCAAATCGAGCACTGTCGGAAATCTTGGCCTACATAACCCACCAGTCCAATCCATTCTCTCTCCAGGGTTTCTGAGGACTTTTGTTCGACTAGGACAGTTCTCCAAATAGAGCAACCTGCTGGAAATTTTGGCTTGGCCTACACAACCTACCAGTCCAATCCAGGCTCTAACTGCTCGTCAGGCTTTCTGAGGAGTATCTAAAAAACAGGCTGAGTCGTTCATTATCCGTATTCTGTCTAATTGGTTGTGCAATTTATATCGAGTAACTCATTATAACAAATACTTTTAACAACTTCCACTAGCAGAAGTAGTTAAGAACGTTCGGGGGATTTCATTAATTTGCAAAAAAAGGCAGAGTAGATAATTTATATACAGTTTGTGTAAAAGCGCTGATAGTGTGAACCTACACCTAGCCACTCGTTACTTCTTAAGTCACCACACAAAATTCAAAAAGTCATGCCGCAAGCCGGAATTGAACCCGCGACCACCAACGCGATGGCGACGCTCGCTAACCACTCGACCACCTCATCACGGCGGCGAGCGCTCTCTCAAATTAATATGCAAGCTTTTGACAACACTGCCATTTGTGGAGGCTGTCATAAACTGTCCATGAAGCTAAACCAGCTCGAGGATTAGATAAAACAAATAAAATCTGCGCTAAAGTGCACCTCTAAAGCAGTAGATGCCACTCAGGAGTCCACTGAACGACTTACCAGAAGCAAAACCATCGATACCCGATCAAAGGATATCCCAACAACAACTTTGACAGCTGCTTTGGCTACCGAACAACAAGTACCAACGGCGCAGGACAAAAATAGTCCGCCTAAAACCAAAAAAACCGTCCAAACCTCAAAACTAACACCACGAAGGAAAAAGCCAATGGACAACCGACTTCAAAAGATTCCTCAAAAAAGCTCGAACACGGGGCTTTGACCATTGCCTTGTCCTCCACAGGAAGTACTGAGATTCTCACACCAAGCACAAGCAGTGGAATCGATTCCCCAACCGAAAATACCACCTGCGATTCAAAAATCGTCGAACCCGTGGAATTCGCCGAATCGAAAAAAACCGGATCAAAGCCAACGCATAGCCAATCAGCATCCCTCCATCATCACCAGTGCGCAACGTGAAACCTTCCCACCAGATAGAGGAAGATAGCGTCGTAGTTACAAAAAATGCCACGGACAGAAAAAAAGCTTTATAATACAGGGACTTCCTGAATCAACAGCTGCGACTCCAGTATACTGATATTCTGAAGACATGAACCACTTCGTGAACTTCTGAACAATATGCTGGAACCTGATACGTCGATTGAACTGGAAAAAGCCTTCCACCCTGGAAAACGGCCCGAAAGCCAATCCGAATCAACACGTCCTAGGCATCTAAAAAAGTTATCTTGACCAGTAGCCAGGAAGCCAGTTTCATTCTGTCGAGGCACTTTAAGTTACAAAACTCAAACCCTGTAAATTTTTTTCAACAGGACTTTTTACCTGCAGAGCGGAACAAACGCCATCAACTTGTCATCGAACTAAGACGGCGGCTCAGCGAGGGGGAAACAAACTTGGTTATTTACAACAACCAAGTGATCCATCGTCCATTATTCTCCCCCTGGAGAGGCCCGTTCCGGATTACCACGCAGTTGGCCCAGTAAACAGGGGCTCGCACCCGACTGTTAGCACTTTCCGAGCAAACCGAAAACCAACATTCATGTACACCAATGCACAGAATATATTATCGAAGCTCAACGAGCTAAAGATTCATGTCTGCGATCTATCTCCAGATATAATTTCCGTAACAGAAACTTGGTTGTCCCAACATGTGGACGACCGAAAGGTAAATATGGCTGGCTACCAACTTTTTAGAAAAGACAGGAAAGAGCGTCAAGGAGGTGGCGTCCTCACATACGTGAAAAGCGAAATTACAGTTGTAGACAAAACTTATAAACTCGCGTCTACTTCCGAGGCGATATGGCTATCCGTAAAAGTGCCAGGTACATCAAGTCTAGATGTCCTGACAGTCTACCGCCCACCGAGAAGAGACCCCGTAGCTGATGCTTACCTGCTAGAGGAACTTGAAAAGATTGCCACACGGTTGGATATCCTGACCATGGGTGACTTCAATGCGCCTCACATCGACTGGAGCTCGACCTGTGCACATAGTTCTGATCTAGCCTTCGACGGTTGTTTTGTGAGCACGACACTAAAGCAACGTCTCACACAGCACGTCACTTTTCCAACCAGGGTGTGCGAAGGACAACAGGCCAATTGCCTGGACCTAGTTCTCACGAAGTCGCACGACAGCATCGACGAAGTGTCGTGTCTACCGCCGCTAGGCAAAAGTGACCACGTGGTACTGCGATGGGAGTACTCACTATTTTCTATACCAGCAAGACCCACAACAATCAGAAGGAATATATGGCAAGGCGATTTCGGTGGAATGAGGGCCGAACTCATGCGCACTCAGTGGGAACCTTTATTCTTTGGAAACGTAACCGAGGACTGGGAAACGTTCCGGGACCTACTGCACAGGCTCATGGAAAAGCACTGTCCAATTTTGAGAAAAAGGTTAACGAACAGACCGCGATGGCTTTCGCAGGCCTTAAAATCGAAGTAAACAAAAAGCGGAGATTGTGGAAAAAATCGCTTACGGACGGAACTCCTGCATCTCTAAATGCGTATAAAATGCAGAGAAATCGGGTCAAGGGCCTTATTTTTAGAACAAGACAGGCTTTCGAAGTGGACCTGCTGAACCGGGCCACCGTGAACCCGAAAATGTTTACGGTTACCTCAGGCAGAATACATGGAACAAGGATCCAATACCCCTGCTGAGGACCGCCGAGGGCATAGACCTCACTGAAGACGGTGCGAAGGCTAATCATCTTTCGGAATTTTTCCAGTCAGTTTTCCCAAAGGAAACGAGATACGATCACCCTACCGATGGCTTCGAAGTGGATACAATAGTCGAGACTGTTAATTTTACCGAGACTACTGTCCTCAAGGAACTTTCGGGGTTAAAGAAATCTAAGTCTCCGGGTTCCGATGAAGTACCTGCCAAGCTGTTGAAAGAGCTCGCGATAGAGTTGGCAAAACAACTCTCTACGCTTTTCCAAGCATCCTTCCAGACCGGAAGTCTACCAGCCGACTGGAAATCCGCATGGATTACGCCGCTTTATAAGGGTGGAAGCCGGGTCTCTGCTTACAATTATCGACCGGTCAGCCTAACTTCAGTTTGCTGCAAAATCATGGAAAAAATAATTAAGCAACAACTAATGCAGTTCTTCGAACATAACAATCTGCTATCCGAAGCCCAGCACGGTTTCCGTAGAGGTAGATCCTGCGTCACAAATTTGCTCTACTGTTTACAACGTTGGACTGAAGCGGTCGATAGTGGTAATACGGTGCACGCAGTCTATATAGACTTCAAAAAGGCTTTTTATAGCGTGCCGCACCACCGCCTTCTTTATAAACTCAACCGCATAGGCGTAAGAGGTAGACTTCTGACATGGATAGAAAACTTCTTAACTGGCCGCTCACAAACTGTGCATATCAGCGACAAACAGTCGACTAAAGTTGAGGTTGAGAGTGGTGTTCCCCAAGGCTCTGTTCTCGGCCCTATGCTGTTCATTGTCTACATCAACGATTGTGCCAACGAACTGGACTGCGATATTGCCATGTTTGCCGATGATCTTAAACTTTGATTTGTCATTCAAACTGCGGCTGATGGAGAGAACTTGCAGGCAAACTTAAATCGACTCCAGAAATGGTCCAATGACTGGCTCTTGCCGTTTAATGAGAGCAAGTGCAACATCATACGAGTCGGGAAAAGCAATCCTTCGAACCGTACGGTTTACAGTCTGAATGGCATTCCATTGAAAGAAGTGGATGTCCCAAAGGACCTTGGAGTCTGGATTACGCCTTCGCTTAAACCCTTTCTACATTGCGCAAAGGTAGCGAAGTCAGCCATGTCGATTCTGTACCTCGTTAAACAAGCTTTTGCAGCCTTCACTACCGACTGCTTCACTAAAGTCTTCGGAACATTCGTGCGGCCACAGTTGGAGTCCGTTATTCAAGCTTGGAGACCCTGGGCGGCGAAGGACATCAACATCTTCGAAAAGGTCCGAAGTTGAGCAACCAAACTTGTCCTTGGACATGGCTCACTGCCTTATGAAACACAGCTGTCGAGTCTCAATCTTTTGCCCTTGCACTATAGACAGCTTCGGGGGGGACCTGATACTAACATTCCGCATACTACGCATCCAGGACTGTTGTCTCGTGCCAGGGGATTTCTTCGAGTTAGCAAAAACAACGAACTTGAGAGGTCATCCTCTCAAATTACGTGTGACTGGAGCAAGGCTAGACACTCGGAAGTACTTCTTCTCCAAAAGAGTAGTCGAAGCTTAGAATAGTCTTCCTCTGGATGTTGTAATGTCAGACTCCTTGGCGGTTTTTAAGCGAAAGTTAGATCGATATAATGGTGCGAGCTACAACACTAACTGAAAGCTGCAAGTGTGACGTCAGAAAGTAAGGCATTTATGATACTACTAGTTATATTTGAGTAACATTTCCTTGTTTGTTATTTTCGTTCGAGGGCTTGCATTCTTCCATTATTCCCATGCTGGGGTCCTCGATGTCTTCAATGCTTAACTTATTTACACACCTTGGTGACCGTGAGTATTCGCATCAGTTGGACCTGGCGACCGTCGTCCATGAGGTGTATGGACGTTATCCCCTGGTTCGAACCGCAATGGACAGAGGATGATCTGGACATCTATTTCAGCCTTTGAAATCCCTCAACGGACGCTGCAATCAGCAATGGAGCATCATGTGACCTCCGAAATGCCCCCCGTTGGACCCCCCCTCCCAAGGGCGACAGTTTTTCTCTCCTAAATATCACTGGGAGTTTTTTTTCACTGTCTGCTCTTTTTCAACTTTTTTCCACTATTTTGGCCTCGCCAATATATCGAGATACTATTTTTTTTGATACCACAACTCGCATGTACGAAAAGGGAATTCAAAGGTGACTCACCTACATCTCCCTCAAATATACTGATACTGATACTGAAGCCAGTATTGAAGGCTGTCAAGTGTTCCATTGTGACAGACTTAACGAGAGGAGAATGCGTAGTGATCAATCTGTAAAATGAACTTTGGCATTTTCAGCGAGAAATATTCGATGCAGTACGGCATAATTTGGCAATAAATAGGGACCTTGGCTGACAAGCAGCCTCATCGACGAGCATTTCATAAAATTTGTGTCAATTGTCGAAATTCCGTTCAGATAGCGAGAAAGCTACGTGGTGCTTCCTAGAGTTTCTGCTGATTCTCGCAAATTATCAGACCACTATGACAGGCGCCAGCGTGTTTGTATCGGAGACACCAAGTCTCACTGGGAAACCGTTCACAGTGGAGTTCCGCAGGGCAGCGTTCTGGGTCCCATTTTGTTTCTGATATACGTAAACGACTGCCTGGATTGTCTGACATGCGAGAAAGTTATGTTCGCTGACGATTTGAAGTTATGGAACTCGATTGAAAAACCGGAGGATGCGCGAAAATTACAACAAAACTTAGATCGATTGCAAACATGGTGTGATGAGTGGCTGCTGAACCTTAATCTTAACAAATGCCAAATAATCCGACTGCGGTCTAGTTCCAGAAGGCTGATTGAGTTTGAATACCAGTACTCCATCAGTGGTCACCAACTCCAGGAGGTAAATATTCTAAAGGACTTGGGTATATGGATAACACCAACTCTCAAACCATCGTCGCACTGTGCGAATATCGCAAAGAAAGCTATGTGTATCTTAGGCGCAATCAGGAGGTCCTTCGTTAATTTTTGACGGAGAGCTTTTTTTGGGCGCGTGTTTGGAACATTTATCCGGCCGGTGTTGGAATATTGCGTTCGGGCGTGGCGCCCTTGGACGAAACATGACTACGCTCTGCTGGAGAAAGTTCAACGGAGGGCAACGAAACTAGTCAGCGGATTGGAATGCCTACCCTATGAGGGCCGCCTAGAAAGACTTAAAATTTTTCCTCTCTCTTATAGGCAATATAGAGGGGATATGATCTTAGTCTTCAAACTGTTCAGAGGAGTTGATTGTGCTCTTCAGATGGCCAACTTTTTTGAATTGGCAAACATGACAAGTCTCCGAGGTCACCAATACAAACTGAAAAGAAATCACGCCAAACTTTGAAGTGCGGGCCAACTTCTTTTCCCAACGGGTGATTGACGAATGGAACAAACTGCCACCCTCAGTTGTTCAGGCTGAAAGCGTTGAAATGTTTAAAAGAAGACTTGATGCATTTTTACTTGATGAACATATATTTAGTCGACAGCAATGATTGATATACTAAAACGACTATCGCCATGTAACATTTGCTTGTTTTGCTAGTGTCTATCTGTAAATAGGGTTTTCAAAGGCTCTGCCTATCTCCCTTATATATACTGAATTATACTGAATAATTGTTGTTTTATCATGCAGTATAAGCATTGCTATCCATTTAATTGTGCCTTCTTGTTTTTAGTGGTTTTATGACTACAATTTTTAACCAACGCGGTCGCCAAATAAGGTCTGATTCGAAGTGATTTAAAGGAACTAAAAGAGTCGAAATCTCCAGGACCAGAGGAGCTTCCACTCAAGCTTCTCAAAAGACTCGCCAATTAACTTTTCGCACCTCTGTCAGTGGACTTTCAAAGGTCATTTGACTCTGGAGCATTTCATATCGAGTGGAAGCTGGCACATATAACTCCCTTATACAAAATCGGTAACCGGTCGTCAGTGAAAAATTATGCACGCATAAGCTTGACGTGCATCCTGGGAAAGGTTATGGAAAAAATCATCAACAGCGAATCGGTGCAGTTATTATCAACTCATAACTTGTTATCAAACTGTCAACATGGGTTCTGAAAAGGAAAATCCTGCATGACAAACTGGCTGCAATCTCCTCAGAGCTAGACCCATGCACTTGTAAATAGGCACGTGGTTCTCACTACCTTCATTGAATTTCAAAAGGCCGTCGACATTGTGCCACACCAGAGACTGGTGTACAAGCTAGAAATAAATGGAATCAGAGGCAACCTCAACCAATTGATTGAAAACGTTCTCGTGGGTCGGTGCCAGGTAGGTTGCATCGGTCAAGAGAGGTCAAATTCTGCTGCGGTCGAGAGTAGGGGTTGTTCAGGGTTCACTACTAGGGCCAATTCTGTTCCTAATATGCGTGGACGATCGTGTCAGAGATCTTGACTTTGAAGCAGCAATGTTTAATCCGATGCCCTGCCGACGAAGATGAACTACAGATCAATTAAACTCTGTTGGAGGAGTGGTCGAATCATTGGCTTTTGTGGTTCAACGTCGATAAGTGTACAATACTTCGCTCAGGTAACCCATCTAGGGCTGCCTACATCAGAAGATAATTTTTCAATGGTACGGACTAACAAGATGTGGAAACTTTAAAAGAACCTGGTGTGCTGACGACCACCACCTTAAAACCATCCTCTCACTGCTTGAAGGTGGTGAAGAGCGCCATGGCCGTGTTGCACGCCACCAAGCGAGCCTTTTTGGATTTTAATGAAGGTCTCATCGTTAGGATTTTTAAAACATTAATGAGGCCACGTTTGAAATATGTTGTATAAGCCTGGAGAGCCTGGACTGTTCGAGATCAAAACTGTCTCGAAAGAGTACAAAGGAGAGCCACAAAAATTGTTAGGGGTCAAAGTTCCTTACTATATGCAACAATCCTATCAAATCTAAATCTGTTCCCTTTGAGTTATAGGCAGATGCGCGGGGATCTCCTGCATACTTTTTATCAACCTCTTTTGGTTAATTATAAACAAAATGTACTCATTTGTTTGAAATACTCGTCAAACTTCATAATTGCTGGACAGGTCAACTTCTTGACAATGAAAATATGACACAAATCAGTGTGGTCAAAAAAATAAAATGAGGAGACAGTGAAAAATGCCTTGGGCATTTTTATGCAAAGGGCATATGTTGAACGGGGTCTGTGGATTTTTAAGGAGAAAAACATACGTGTGAGGTAGAACCGACGTGCCAACGAGAACGTATGAGGGACCAAAGTGCTTCACATCGTGGAAGAAATCATGTAACATCAGGGGCTTCTTTTCACCACCACAGATGTGATCACAATGGGTACTTACAAGCTATAAGTGTAACCGGCAAGGATGCTAGACAGTGGAAAACCTCGCGGGCATCATCAGTACCCTTCGGTTACAACAAGGAAAAGGACCGTAGTGATCATGAATGTCATGGTCGAAATGCCAGAGAAGTGACCACGATACTCTACTTGCTGATTTCTCAGACCACCGACAGAGGAACTCGTAACGATCGTCAACAGTCCGTGTAGGGTTGAGCCCCGGGAAGAAGGTTAGGGTCACAAGCATCATCGCCTACAGAAGCGGCAGATGAGATGGCAGACAAGGTTGTAGTGGTTTACAAAGGGTCGAGAAAGAGGAGAACCACGAAGGCCGAGGTAACTATTGGAGTCGTCAGTATTTCCAAAGATGGTCGGAATGAAGAGGGGACGAAAACCAGTCGCGAATATCGTATTTCTTTAAAAAGTTGCATGAGAAATAAACTGCTCCGTGAAGGGGTATGCAGCAACATGGTAGGCTGCTTCTGAGCGTAGTACAAAATGATAATGGGAGATCGGAAATTGAGTAAGAAGAAGTCCACGTAATGCTCTCAGGGGTGCTAGTTGGTATGAGATTCGATGATGAATCTGAGACCTGTACAGCTCAGTATTCAGATTTCAATTCCAATGATGGTTATCGGCAAACGATATAGCTGAAAGGACTTTTTGCTTATCGATGGCCCCTTCTATAACCTCAGCCTCATACTCCTTTTGTGATCTGCGGTTGATTAACCGTATTGTGTTCTGCTTTCGGCGAAATTCTTCGTAATGCATGTGTTGAGTTATTGCTACATACCTTCTCCAGAGTTTATTCTTTCAGTTTAGTTGTCTGTTCAGAGAAATGACTTCTGGACGTGTCTAATTGCTCCATCCCAGATTTTGAGATTTGTTTCAGTCAGGCTGGACCTCTTGAGGAGTTATACTTTGAGCCCTCTCCATTCCTCCCTATCCACAGGTGAAAAATCCAGCTGAAAATAACCAGTGGGTGAGAGCTCCGAAGCATAGGTTTCCTGATCAGCAATAGTTGTGCTTCTAATTCAATCAGAAGGACAAGCTTCAGTGGTCTTGGTTGGCTGGACTCATTATTGGAGTCCCTTAATTGACCCATTCTGAAGGTTTAAAGAACTGTGACCATCTCATCCTCCTTTAAGTGACATTCAAGATAACTCTGGAATAGCTCCATGTCATCGTGTATTATTTACTTTTGGGGTGCCAGATGTAGATTAAGCCATGCCTTTGATAACTATGCATTTACTGCGATCCACTCAAGCCCTCAGGGGTTGTTTCTTATTTTCGGGAATCACATTATGATTTCTTAGCTTTCCGTCGTCTTTTGCGTTCAGGAGGTTTGTTGGGACCACACTTACGCTTTGTTCTCTCCTTACTACGGCTTCTTGTTTAGTTTCACCTTTCGCCAAAGCAGTTTTTGTTTGCAGAATGCTTAAACTCGGCCCGATCATATTAAAGTTTTGGCATATTCTGGCTTTCTTGGATGTACTGCGACGCTTCTTTGTTTTCTGACGCCACTGCCGGTCGTCCTTTTGCCGACCGGATATTTGTTGTCGATTATGCTGAGCCCCATAAACACACCATCTTATTCCTCATTGTCTGTTATGACTGAGGAAACTGTGGTTGTATAGGTTCTTTTGTCTTGCTCATTTTCCATCATAGCCAACTTGTTCTATTCGGGTAAAAGTAGAGGAAAGTTCCTTCAAATTCCCTACGTTCATTTTTAGGCCTTTGATATCACTTGCAAGTCCCATAAAGTTTTCCAGGAGTTTGGAGCATGTCGTACATGCTTCGTCCTCGTATTTTACATCCAGAAAACTTAATAAAACACTTGGTCCATGTGCGGAGAGACAAGTTTAAAAAAGATCGGACAGAGTTGCAGTCGTTCGTGTTATGACTTATGCTTCTTCGATCATATACATTCAAAACAGCGAAACCGGCATGTGACGGTGGCTTAGTGGTAACAACGAGACTTGCCACACACTGGTGCTCTGGTTCTTTTCCCGCTCGTGGCCTGTATTTTGCGATTTGCCATAAGGTTATACTTTTACCTAGCATGACCCATCACAAAACAAGAAACGTTCTTAAATTCATGTGATGAAGCTTAAGGAAGATCAACTGTATGAATAAAGTAACGAAGCGACACAGCATTTTGTAGATTGAAATAACTTTGAAGTGAGAATTGGCGCGTCGTTTGAAATTGGTTTCAAATTTCAAGTCCCTCGAGCCTACGAGTTTTTAGTTTCTTCCTCAGTGTAGAAGACGTGGTGCTGGAAAATTATTAAAAAATTGTCTATATATTCCCCTGAGTTCGTAAATTGCGACTTGGACGTAAGAATTCTGAAGCTAGAAAAAAATAAAAATTGTACTGCTGAGGATTCTTCCCTACCCCAGGATTGATCTCAACTGGAATTGATAGCCTCGATCTTTGCTGATTTCTGAAACTCACGCCAACTGCGTGCTCCCTGCATCTGCTTTCAATCGCGGAAGGGGCTCAAACCAAAGGCTGAGTCCTTATATTTTCATATTCTTATTTTTAAATATCCTAATTTTCTGGCAATTCTAACATGCAAAACTCAAGTTCTTTAAGTTTATTGTCACAAAACATTGGTCCATGACCTAGTTTTGAATATGCACCAAAAAATTGCTTTGAACCGTCTATCGGCACCTCTACCCATTCGACCATATTGGAAGGGCATCTTGTAATCAAGTTAATGGACAAGCAGAAAACAATTGTAACTATCGTTATTTTGCTATTTGTTCACCTCCCGCTAAATGGGGTGAAAAATTAGCAAGCTTAACTAATGTAGCTTACGAAGATGAAACTTGTAAGGGGTGTTTCCGCCTCCAGCAGAAATTCTCAGGGACGGAGCAGGAAATAAGCAATCTAAGAAAAGAAATAGATGAAAACATAAAAAAATCTATATCTTGTCCAACTGCTAAAAAAGCTCCTGTTCGTAATAAACCTACCACAAAGCAATATTCGTATTCAAATATAGTCTCTTCAAGCGTGCATACAATTCACATTAAACATATCGCGATTGCTGAACCCGGTAAACCAGAGGAACTTTCGCTTCTTCCGAAAATAGCCCCATCTAGTCCTTGCTCCACTCCACCAGTACTTAGTTCGGGTAACATCAGCACTAATCTGGCTTTACCGCCCATTGCAACTTTGCTGGTAGACGTGCACCAACATGCGATGTTGAAGAGGTTGGCGAGTTTGTAAAGCCAAAGAGTAAAAGGTCTAAGAAGAACAACTCGTGTAGGGATTTGGCTCCAGGCTGCCCAACACCCTTCTCCTCTAGACCTATCGGGCGAAGTGAATTGGTTACCAGTACTCACTCAGCTGAAAGATCTGAGTTAGAAACGGGCCCTCGATTGAGTCCAAAACATAATGAAGTCATAAAAGGGGCCACGGAGTCAGCTTTAATTATTCCGCAGGGGCGAGTCAAACATGACTTGGATCTCCTTCAATTGTATGCAAAAACGATGCTAACGGACGGTGTGTCCATCCACATTCTCAAGACATATAGAATAGGGAAGGCTCTGTCAGCACCCGAATCAAATCCTCGACCAAGACCTCTAACAATCATCTTTGAAAACGAAGCGCAGGTTCAGCTCCTGCTACAGAGAAAAGCAACCCTACCGAGCCTGCATTATGAAGTTTTTTTCAACCGGAAAACGGGCTGAAGGAGCTAATGAAAATGAGACAGTTACTAATAGAACTGGAAACATAAAGAACCAATGGCGAAGCACATCTCCAAATAAGAAATGGAGAAATAGTTCAAGTGAAAAGAGCATTTCTTTAGCCGAAGGCAGTCACTCTGACAGCCTAACCGTCCCTTTTCAGAAACCAAACACATGCCTGCTTAAATCATTCGTCTTAAATGCAAGAGTTCGGCTTAAAAAGATGCCTTTGCTCCAGACTCTGGTTTTCATTCACCGCCCTGACATTGAAATAATAACAGAGACATGGGCAACACCCTGTGTATCCGACTCTGAACACAATATTCTAGGGTATGATTATATTCGTAACGATCGACACGAGGGCCGTGGCGGAGGAAGCTGCATCTATATTAAGCAGCCACTTACGTTTCTGCCATTGGATTATCGACAATTTACCGCAGTAGAAGAGAGTTGTTGGCTCCGAGTAGTTCTAAAAGATAACTACTCTTTAAACGTTGGTTGTGTCTATCGCCCCAAACCCAAGCGAGGATTACAATCTTCGTCTCTCACAGGCATTTCATGCCGCAGATGACCTAAATCTGAAGTACTGCTTCATTGCAGGTTACTTCAATCTTCCAGAAGCTCATTGGTTTCCACCTTCCAGTCCATGATTTCCGATCAGCAAATATGGAGGAATTACTAGCACATCTTAATTCCCACGGCGGGACTATTTTCTTTATATGTTTGTATGTGCATGTTAGTACTGATACATACTACCAAGTTCTAGGTCCACTCATTTCTCGTTTTGTTCCCCGTAAGAAAATAATTAATGTGAAGGATGAATTCTACCTCCCTTTATCTTTCCGCCGTAGACTGCGTAGATTCTCGCGTGGTTTTCAGCTACTAAATGACACTTCCGTCTTGCCCTTGATCCAAAAATTCTTTGAATAGGCTGAGAGGCTTTCTGAAGAAAAGACTAGCTGAAGAGGTTAACTTTGCCGAAAACCATTCGTTGAATGTTGCAAAACTCTTTTCGCGCACAGTTAAAGCGCAGAGAAAAACTCAGTACCCTGTACTTCGAGACGCTTTTGAAAACCCTATAGCTGACGCTTAGTTGATGGCTGATAGCTTCAATGCGTTCTTGTCCAGAACTTTTTGTGAACATTCGGTCGCCCCCTTTCCAAATATCCGCGTTTGGACCGGTAACGTCCTCGACAACATAACCTTTACCCTCTGGGACGTGACCGTAGCCATTCAGAGTTCTCGTCAATCTTACAGTTCTGAACCAGATGGCATCCCGGTCAGCTTTTTATAGACAAATGCAAACGATATAATTCCGTCACTTCTGTATAAGATATGAAATCTTGCTCTTGAAAGTAAAACCTTCCCTTTATTATGGAATGAATCGCACATTCTGCCTATACCCAAACACGGCCGAACTACGTCATTCGATGACTTTAGGCCAATAAATACACTGCCAGCAGCCTCGAAGATCTTAGCGACCTTGATTAAAGACAAGCTGATGCGTCACCTAACAGAGAGTCACCTACTTAATGCGTCTCAGCATGGGTTTCTCGAAAAAAGATCGTGTGACACCTGCCAGTTCTCTTATTTTGATCATGTGCTAAAATCTAGGGATAGTGGTTTTGCAATCTACACCGTTTATTTCGACTTCACGAAAGCTTTTGATCGTGTTGACCATGATCTCCTCCTGCGGAAACTTACCTCCTTCCGCATAGGTGACAAGCTTCTGAACCTTATATCCTCCTATTTGAATGCTCGTGCACAACGAGTAAAAATTTCCGATGTTATCTCCAACCCCACACACGTGAAGAATAGAGTTATTCAGGGTAGCGTACTCGGCCCGCTTCTATTTTGCCTTTTTTGAACGATTTTCCTGATTGGTTTCAGTATAGTAGGCCCTTTATGTATGCTGATGATTTAAAAGTTGCCTATCGATATAAACCGGCTGAACACCCAGTCGTGTTTGAGCTCTTAAAAAAGGATCTTCAAGCCTTCGCTCAGTAGTGTCGCACATGGCGCCTTTTTTCTTTCTTGGCACAAGTGCTCCGTTGTGGTTAGTTGTGACAACCATCAGCCTCATCTTAGCCAAGACGGTCATGACCTACATGTGCCCGGGGTTATAACGGATCTGGGCATATCATATTCTAGTAGTCTTAATCTGTCAGAGCACTGCGACCTGATTTTCTCGAAAGCACGCCAAACCACTGGGTTTATTCTCAGAAATGTTTAAACTGGCAATATAAGGACCAGCCTATATAAAATGTATGACAGACCTAGTCTGGAATACTGCTCGTTTCTATTTAGCCTTCTGCACGCGAGTGAACGGAGGAAGATAGAATCAGTCCAGCACTTCTGTACTAAAAGAGTTTTCACTTCAGAGCACAGAAACCTGTCCTACCAACAACGCTGTGACCTTACAAGCCTTGACCCGTTGCGGCTTCGTAGATTACTGAAGGGACCATTTTTAACGTTAAAAGTTTTAAACAGTTCTATCTTTAACCCCCTAACATCCCTGCGGCACCTCGACCGCTCTCGGTGTACCAGTCATCAAGATGTATTTGTATTCCTTTCTTTGGCACGCACCGTTAGATACCGTCAGTTTTTTTCGGTAAACGCTATAGCATTCTGGAATAAACTACCCAGAAGTATTAAAATTCAACAAAACTATCCTCTGTTTACGAGAGCTGTCACTAGTTTTCTACATTCAGGATACCTTCCAAGAATTTTGGGTGCTGATTCTCTGGTAGCTCTCTTCCATTCTGATGGCGTCCATGGACTCTGAATCTGGTGCTTGACTTCATGCTGAAGGCAATAGGCTCTGCAGTCCGTAATCGGGTTATTCCTCAGTCAACAGCGAGCAGCCGTTCGCCGGCGTACCTGCTGCAACTACAGAATACCTGATCTACAGCAATGAAGGGAGAAGTACTACACCGTGCACCTGTGTCAATACTTCCCTGTTCTGAACTTTAATCCGTTTAATAACTGTAATGTTTTCTCCTGAAAATTCTATAAAGAACAATCAGGAGTTTTTTTCACTGTCAGGTCGACCCCCTACTGTATATCCCTTTTGACATTGCCAGTAAACTGGCAATAAATAATTAATTAATAAATTAATTAATCTTTAAGAATGGCTGGGAAGTGGCGGTCAGCAAGATGATTCAGTAAATATAAGCGAAATAGGCAGAGCATTTGAAAAACCTATTAAAAGATAGACGCTAGCAAAATATGTAAAGGTAACGTGGCGATTCTGTTATTGAATATCGGTCATTGGTGTCGACTAAAGGCATGTCCATCAAGTAAAAATTTATTAAGTCTTCTTTTAAAAACTGCAACGCTCTCAGCCTGAACAACCGAATAAGGCAGTTTGTTCCATTCTTCAATCAACCCGTGGATAAAGACGTTGGCCCGCACTTCAAGTTCAGCATGGTTTGTCTTCAGTTTGTACTGGTGACCTCAGAAATTTGCCATGTTTGTCAATTTAAAAAAATCGGCCATTTGAAGAGCACAATCAACTCCACTGACATGTTTGAAAACAAAGATTAAATCCCCTCTATAAAAGCGAGGAAAATTTTTAAGTCTTTATAGTCGGCCCTCATAGGGTAGGCATCCAATTCCCTGACTAGTTTCATCACCCTCCGTTGAACTTTCTCCAACAGAGTGTAATCATGCTTCATTCAAACACGTTCCCAAAAAGCTCTTCGTCAAAATTAACGATATATCTTGTGATCGCTCCTAATATACGCATAACTTTCTTTGATATCTTGGCACAGTGCGACGATGGTTTGAGAGTGGGTGTTACGGTACCTTGAAGGACACCATTTACAATAACGGTCTAAGGTAAAAATGAGGACCCCAAAATATACAATTTTAAAATCCGTTGCATTGTTTTAAATTTTTGATCTCAACAGGTCTCAAAAAACTTTAAACCAGCTTTTTGGTACATTGCGCCCGATGACAAAACCATCTTTACATGTTTTTTCATTAAGCGTTATTCGCCTGGAATTTCTGGAGAAATATTAAACAATCTGTTATTAGTTGGGCTGATTACTATACACTTTAATGCCTTAATGGCCTAACTAAACTGCGTCACATATTGTTGATAGAAGACGGCTTGTTTGACCAGCCTGAAAACCAAAACATAAAATCTGTAAATCGCTTAGCTGTGGAGGTGCCTTGTATGCGTAAGGTTTCAGAGAAACCTAGTGGGGTTATCGTCGAAGGCCTTGTTTTGCTTATCGTCTTAGTTAAGTTCAGTGTATTTGAGGAAGATAGGCTTGCACCCTTTAACTTCCTATCTGACACATAAAGATCGCAAGAATTAGAAGCAATGTAAAGAAGTTCCAGTCAAGTCTTTGTAGGCAGAGTTACGTAGTACAGTGGTATTTTTCAGATAAAGTTGTCAAATAGTCCTCCTGGTGCTGCAAGATATGTATGTCAAGCCGATGTTTGAATGCCTCTCAGACTGGGACATTAAAAACTTCTGAGGTATTTCAGGGTTCCCCGACACGGTTAGCGAAAAATACTTCCTCACATTCAAGTATACTTGGGACACACGTATTTTGAATGGTTACCTTCGGCGCTTGGTCGTAGTGGCAAGCTGGAATAAGTCATCACCTAGGAAAGTGCAACCAAATCCACGCATGATACGGCAGGTTTGTATCAAGTCTCCGTGCAACTGCCTATAACTCAGAAGATTGAGATAACATTACTTAGGCGGATCTCATATGGTAGTTCACCTTGACCTCTTACTTAATTTTGTGGCTTCCCGCTGCACCCTTTTGAGCAAGTTGTAATCCTGCTGGTTCCACTATCGCAAGGCACGGATCACGTATTCAAGATGTGGCTGTACAAACGAACCAAAGATTTTGAAAAGCAGTCTTCATCAAAAACTTTAAATGCCCCCTCGACAGCGTACAGCATGGAAATCGTGGATTGAGACGCCTTGCAAAATTGCATAGAAGGCTTTAGGTTGTCTGTCATCCAAACGCCGAGATCATTATGTGTTTCTGCTTTTCGGATAGGCATGACGTTCAAATAGTTGGGTGGCATAGCAGTGACCTGATTTCCATTTCGAAAATAGGATCATCTCGAGCACTGAACCTTGCGGGACTTGCTCTCGACGACCGTGCGCCTTGATCGCTCTCCACCTACACAGACCAATTTGGAAAGTCCAACGAGAGAATGCTCCTTCCGCGTAAGAACTGCGCAACCAATGACCAACATTCTCAACTTGTAAAGAAGATGCTAATGTGGAACACTGTCGAAGGCTTTCTGAAAATCAATGTCAGTAACATGAACAGTCTCTTACATCAAATGTTTTTGTCTAGATTTGCATAGTTTAAAGTAAGTTCGTTACACACGATCTTCCCCTACCACGCCATTTCAATTAATTAATTAATTAATTATTTATTGCCAGTTTACTGGCAAGGTCAAAAGGGATATACAGTAGGGGGTCGACCTGACAGTGAAAAAAACTCCTGATTGTTCTTTATAGAATTTTCAGGAGAAAACATTACAGTTATTAAACGGATTAAAGTTCAGAACAGGGAAGTATTGACACAGGTGCACGGTGTAGTACTTCTCCCTTCATTGCTGTAGATCAGGTATTCTGTAGTTGCAGCAGGTACGCCGGCGAACGGCTGCTCGCTGTTGACTGAGGAATAACCCGATTACGGACTGCAGAGCCTATTGCCTTCAGCATGAAGTCCAGCACCAGATTCAGAGTCTGATGACCGGTACGCCAAGAGCGGTCGAGCTGCCGCAGGGATTTTAAAGGGTTAAAGGTAAAACTGTTTAAAAACTTTTAACATTAAAAATGGTCCCTTCTGTACTCTACGAAGCCACAACGGGTCGAGGCTTGTAATGTCACAGCGTTGTTGGTAGGACAGGTTTCTGTGCTCTGAAGTGAAAACTCTTTTAGTACAGAAGTGCTGGACTGATTCTATCTTCCTCCGTTCACTCGCGTGCAGAAGGCTAAATAGAAACGAGCAGTATTCCAGACTAGGTCTGTCATACATTTTATATAGGCTGGTCCTTATATTGCCAGTTTAAACATTTCTGAGAATAAACCCAGTGGTTTGGCGTGCTTTCGAGAAAATCAGGTCGCAGTGCTCTGACAGATTAAGACTACTAGAATATGATATGCCCAGATCCGTTATAACCCCGGGCACATGTAGGTCATGACCGTCTTTGCTAAGATGAGGCTGATGGTTGTCACAACTAACCACAACGGAGCACTTGTGCCAAGAAAGAAAAAAGGCGCCATGTGCGACACTACTGATCGAAGGCTTGAAGATCCTTTTTTAAGAGCTCAAACACGACTGGGTGTTCAGCCGGTTTATATCGATAGGCAACTTTTAAATCATCAGCATACATAAAGGGCCTACTATACTGAAACCAATCAGGAAAATCGTTCAAAAAAGGCAAAATAGAAGCGGGCCGAGTACGCTACCCTGAATAACTCTATTCTTCACGTGTGTGGGGTTGGAGATAACATCGGAAATTTTTACTCGTTGTGCACGAGCATTCAAATAGGAGGATATAAGGTTCAGAAGCTTGTCACCTATGCGGAAGGAGGTAAGTTTCCGCAGGAGGAGATCATGGTCAACACGATCAAAAGCTTTCGTGAAGTCGAAATAAACGGTGTAGATTGCAAAACCACTATCCCTAGATTTTAGCACATGATCAAAATAAGAGAACTGGCAGGTGTCACACGATCTTTTTTCGAGAAACCCATGCTGAGACGCATTAAGTAGGTGACTCTCTGTTAGGTGACGCATCAGCTTGTCTTTAATCAAGGTCGCTAAGATCTTCGAGGCTGCTGGCAGTGTATTTATTGGCCTAAAGTCATCGAATGACGTAGTTCGGCCGTGTTTGGGTACAAGCAGAATGTGCGATTCATTCCATAATAAAGGGAAGGTTTTACTTTCAAGAGCAAGATTTCATATCTTATACAGAAGTGACGGAATTATATCGTTTGCATTTGTCTTTAAAAAGCTGACCGGGATGCCATCTGGTTCAGAACTGTAAGATTGACGAGAACTCTGAATGGCTACGGTCACGTCCCAGAGGGTAAAGGTTATGTTGTCGAGGACGTTACCGGTCCAAACGCGGATATTTGGAAAGTGGGCGACCGAATGTTCACAAAAAAAGTTCTGGACAAGAACGCATTGAAGCTATCAGCCATCAACTAAGCGTCAGCTATAGGGTTTTTCAAAAAGCGTCTCGAAGTACAGGGTACTGAGTTTTTTTCTCTGCGCTTTTAACTGTGCGCGAAAAAGAGTTTTGCAACATTCAACGAATGGTTTTCGGCAAAGTTAACCTCTTCAGCTAGTCTTTTCTTCAGAAAGCCTCTCAGCCTATTCAAAGAATTTTTGGATCAAGGGCAAGACGGAAGTGTCATTTAGTAGCTGAAAACCACGCGAGAATCTACGCAGTCTACGGCGGAAAAGATAAAGGGAGGTAGAATTCATCCTTCACATTAATTATTTTCTTACGGGGAACAAAACGAGAAATGAGTGGACCTAGAACTTGGTAGTATGTATCAGTACTAACATGCACATACAAACATATAAAGAAAATAGTCCCGCCGTGGGAATTAAGATGTGTTAGTAATTCCTCCATATTTGCTGATCGGAAATCATGGAAAAAAACTATTTTATTAGAAAAGGTTTCATCAGCCTTGATTTCTAGTGAATAAAGTACTTTGGCATGTTCTAAACTCCCAAGTGGGTCTTAAGGTGAAACTGACACTGGCTGACAATCTCTGCAGAAAATGAGATCAAGTATGTTTGATCCTCAGGTGGGAAAATCAACTACCTGTTCCCACATGCCAGTATCTATGGCCTCAAGCAAGTTTTCAAAATTTGCAGGACTGGAAGGTGGAAACCAATGAGCTTCTGGAAGATTGAAGTAACCTGCAATGAAGCAGTACTTCAGATTTAGGTCAACTGTGGCATGAAATGCCTGTGAGAGACGAAGATTGTAATCCTCGCTTGGGTTTGGGGGCGATAGACACAACCAACGTTTAAAGAGTAGTTATCTTTTAGAACTACTCGGAGCCAACAACTCTCTTCTACTGCGGTAAATTGTCGATAATCCAATGGCAGAAACGTAAGTGGCTGCTTAATATAGATGCAGCTTCCTCCGCCACGGCCCTCATGTCGATCGTTACGAATATAATCATACCCTAGAATATTGTGTTCAGAGTCGGATACACAGGGTGTTGCCCATGTCTCTGTTATTATTTCAATGTCAGGGCGGTGGATGAAAACCAGAGTCTGGAGCAAAGGCATCTTATGAAGCCGAGCTCTGGCATTTAATACGAATGATTTAAGCAGGCACGTTTTTTGGTTTCTGAAAAGGGACAGTTAGGCTGTCAGAGTGACTGCCTTCGGCTAAAGAAATGCTCTTTTCACTTGAACTATTTCTCCATTTCTTATTTGGAGATGTGCTTCGCCATTGGTTCTTTATGTTTCCAGTTCTATTAGTAACTGTCTCATTTTCATTAGCTCCTTCAGCCCGTTTTCCGGTTGAAAAAAACTTCATAATGCAGGCTCGGTAGGGTTGCTTTTCTCTGTAGCAGGAGCTGAACCTGCGCTTCGTTTTCAAAGATGATTGTAAGAGGTCTTGGTCGAGGATTTGATTCGGGTGCTGACAGAGCCTTCCCTATTCTATATGTCTTGAGAATGTGGATGGACACACCGTCCATTAGCATCGTTTTTGCATACAATTGAAGGAGATCCACGTCATGTTTAACTCGCCTCTGCGGAATAATTGAAGCTGACTCCGAGGCCCCTTTTATGACTTCATTATGTTTTGGACTCAATCGAGGGCCCGTTTCTAACTCAGATCTTTCAGCTGAGTGAGTACTGGTAACCAATTCACTTCGCCCGATAGGTCTAGATGAGCCGGGTGTTGGGCAGGCTGGAGCCAAATCCCTACACGAGTTGTTCTTCTAAGACCTTTTACTCTTTGGCTTTACAAACTCGCCAACCTCTTCAACATCGCATGTTGGTGCAACGTCTACCAGCAAAGTAGCGATGGGCGGTAAAGCCAGATTGGTGCTGATGTTACCGAACTAAGTACTGGTGGATTGGAGCAAGGACTAGATGGGGCTCTTTTCGGAAGAAGCGAACGTTCCTCTGGTTTACCGGGTTCAGCAATCGCGATATGTTTAATGTGACTTGTATGTACGCTTGAAGAGACTATATTTGAATACGAATTTTGCTTTGTGGTAGGTTTATTACGAACAGGAGCTTTTTTAGCAGTTGGGCAAGATATATATTTTTTACGTTATCTATTTCTTGTCTTAGATTGCTTATTTCCTGCTCCGTTCCTCAGAATTTCTCCTGGAGGCTGAAACACTCCATAATAGATTCATCTTCGTAAGCTACATTAGTTAAGCTTGCTAAACTTTAACCCCGTTTAGCGGAAGGTGAACAAATAGCAGAATAACGATAGTTACAATTGTTTTCTGCTTGTCCATTAACTTGATTACAAGATGCCCGGTTAATATGACCGAGTGATAAGAGGCACCAATAGACGGTCCTAAGCAATTTTGTGGTGCAGATTCAAAATTGTCATGGACCAATGTTTTGTGACAATAAACTTAAAGAACTTGAGTTTTCCATACTTTTGGAGGGTACAGAGCAAATGAAATTGATGTTAGAATCACAAATAATTTAACAGACAGTCGGTATGGATAAGCAGAGTATATTTATATTGAAATATAAGGACTCAGCCTTTAGTTTTATCCCCTTCCGCGATTGAAAGCAATCGCAGGGAGCACACAGCCAGCGTGACTTTCAGAAATAAGCAATGATCGAAGTATTCAGTTGCAAGTTACAAACTATGGAGAAAATATAGACAGGTTATTTAATAACTTTACAGCAGCGTTTCTTCTACACTGAGGTAGAGACTAAAGACTCATAGGCTCGCAGGACTTTAAATTCGAAACCAATTTCAAACGACAGGCCATTAGACCAGAGGTTATGCGTTAATAAAGATATAATAAATTCCTTTTCGGCTACCTGGTCCATAACCCTGAAACACATTGAGATCAGGCTAATGGGCCTGTAGTTTGTAGCAATTGCACTACTACCGTTTTTGTGAAGCGGTGCAATGTGGGCTGTATGAATAATTCCAGTATCAAACGATTTCTGGATCAGACAGGATTTTAATTTGGTCACCTTTCGAGCAAGGTAAAAAAGGAGCTTTACTGGAATCTCATCGGGGACGGGAATTTACATACCTCCAAACTTTTTAGTTATTCAAAGACCGCTTCTTCTAGAAAGAGCATATCAGTTCAGTTCAGTTCAGTGTATTTGAGGAAAATAGGCTTACGCCTTAAGCTTCACCTTCGTCTTCAGTCGAAAACAGTCTCTCGGCCCTAATTAGCAGCTTTTTAAGCTTTTCCTACGTATATCATTCTAGATACTGGTTTAATTTTTCATACTGCAATAGTTTCCCTGATTGTTTTTCTCCATAGTACTATGCCTACTGCTTGGTCTCTCGGCTGAAGTGCCCGATAGTTGTGTCGGACGCGTTGTCAGTCTCTGAAAATTTCCTTGTCCATATTTAAAGTGCTCTTATTTTGTACAATGCTGCCGCGTCAAGAGGCAATGTTTTACCCTCCTCCAATGAATCCTAGACGCGAAGGTCTCATTTCTTCTGCGTCCACTCAGAAGGCCAGTGACAAACTTTTACATATATTAATGTACAGAAGTCGCAAATTTGCGACTTTCATCTGAGTTGTACAACTTGCGTATAACCTTCCTAGTTTGCGAGGGTTTACACAGTAATTCGTGGTCATCTATTAGTACGATCTACAGCATACTCCTAATTTGACCTGCTGTAAGCTATTTTTGGAAAGCGATGCGTTTTTTCCTAATGAACTCATGTCTGATCATCTGTAGAACAGTTTAGGTTTTCAGCTTTTTTTTACAAATAAATGATTTAAAAAATGTAAGATTAATTAACTATAAGCTATTTCCTTAGTCAACCACGAAATTCAGTTACAGGTGTTGTTTCTGTTTGTTGGGTGCTTATACATGCATTTGTGAACGGATTGGTTGTGTTATCATATGTTTTAAATTCTGTTAAGGGTGCTTGAAATGACACATTCATATACATGTGATTAGGATTACAATGTTTGCAAACACCCAGCCTTTCCGAAACTCTTTTCGCATCCTTTAGATTTTGGATGAGAATGTCCGCCTCATCCACAGTATCATTAATTATCAGAAATCAGGCGCTACAAAGGAAGTTCACGAACTTCAGCAGTTGTTGCACAAAAACTTGACCTACCTCGCAACCATTGCTGACCAAACTACAAACCCCGCACAACGGCCACTCCCAATTCATGGTGCACCTGGACAGCAACCTGTTCAAGGTCTGCCACCAACCAACCAGTCATCGGTAGTGCACCAAGAACCGCCTCTTCCTCGTGAAAATGTTCCGCCTCCTCAACAACAGCAACAGTTTTCTGCCATGCCTCAAACACCGGGCTTCAGTCAGCCTCCCACCGTAAGTCACACGCGTACTCCGTTTCCTCCGTCCGGACCAATGTCTGCTTCCTACATGCCCAATCCCATGTATGTTACTCAAGGTACTGTCCTCCACCAGTCCATGGGTAAGTGTGGGTTGAAATTCCAGTCAAGCTTTCAATTCGTTTATCTCAGCACTGTTTTGGTGATCTTGACGTCAGTATCCATGGTTCTTGTTAAAAGCAGCTGTAATCATGCCTGATCTGATCCACACGGACGACATCGGTGCTGGTATGTATCCACGTGTGATGAGGTATGTTAGTGAATCCGGAGAGCACTAGCACCCTCGTCTCCAGTTCCGTAGCCCGAATACCGGGGTCTGTGTAGAGGCAGATTTTCAGTTGTCTATTTCGACTCTTCCAGTTAGACAGCAATACTAGTCTCTTGGAGCAAGCTACGAGCAACGTGTATAAACCCGTGTCTGAGGTATCCTCAAAGGTGTCGTTGCAGTGAATGTGAACTGTCATTTTCGAGACGAAGTCTTTGTACTCCAAGAAAGAAAAGGGCTTCAAGCAAAGATTTTCAGATACTTTTCGTCGTTCGTGCGCATATCCCGTACTTTACAACCATATTGGCGAACTGGTTTAATGGATGCATTTTAGCTCGTACTTTTTTGACAATGGAGATTTTGTGACGTTTGATGGACTCGTTATAAGGCTTGCGAAAACTCAACGTGAAACGTGGATCCAAGTGATAATGTCGCTTCCGGTCTTTCCGTTTTGTTGAAAGTTTGCCCATGATATTTAAAAACACCAAATATCTCAGCTGGGCCATGAACACCGAAATTTGCCTGGTTCTGGCTTGATATACCGTTTGAAAGCACTGCTATTTACACCCTTGATTGAAAAATCAACTGAACTAGTGACCTTAAAACATGAAATTTTGTTGATCATCATAATCTGATGTCAGAAGAGCGATATCGTCACCGTGGTCAACGTCAATCAGTAGGTTTACCGACATGAGTCTGATTCCGCCAAAATTGAAAAAAAAACATTTTCAGAGTCGAATGAGGGACTAAATTAAGCAGGAACTGACGACATAATGCAACGTCGTAGAACATCGAACCGGATATTAAACACTTAAGAGTGTTATGGATCAGAACTCATGTAGTTGTCAGGATACAACACGCTTTTGACATAGCACTATTTTGCACCTACAGTAGATCCTATCGCAATCTCCTTGCAGTCAGAAAGGAGAGTTTGATGAGGCTTATTAAAAAAAACCTCCGTGGCATTCGTTCTAGGACAGCAGCTTTTAATTCGTGCGGTTGGCGACGAGAACCATGCTGAAACTCCATTAGCTATATTTATTCGGTCACTGGGATATTCTCGCAAGGCCATCAAAGTGAGTATGCACTGTTTTCCTCGAGACAAAGCCTAGATAGTTTGTTGAGAGGATCGCTCCGTGTATCGATACCTGAAAGCCGGCTTCCTTGTCTTTCACACACACAGAACCTCGCACTTGAATCCGCTGATGACTGATGGAACATATAACCGGTGCACACGTGTCCCCCAACGGCTCACGTGGAAGATTCTATGAACTGACACGGCGCTAGATTAGGGCGCGGTACACGCAAATCTGATTGCACATTCACAAATTGTCCCAGAGATGCGGTGGAACGCTTAGGCAAAGGTTCATGCCGCATCAGCACTCTGCGTCCAATCCGCGCATCAGGCTGTGATTGGCTCGGACAGTGGACGGGTGCAAGGGAGTGTGTGTGAATTCGACCACAGCGACTCTGTCTCCATGGCACAGCGCTTACTCTTAACCATAACCAATCTGACTACAGTGGTTCCTCCCTAATGTAACCTCTATGGCACTTTCACGCAGTTAGCGTCCGAACCATATCTTTATTTCTCTGAAACTCCTGTTCGTCATGCACTGGCGTTCATGTGTGACACGCGTAGACGGGCCGTTTGAAATGTGTCAGTCACTATGCCCGATCCCACTCTGGTCTTCCTGCCGCTGTCTTGACACCGGACTCAGGTGAGTGACGGAGGCGAGACTGCGATAGATGCAACGTGAGTCTACTATCACTCTTAAACTAATTAGCACGCAAATTACCGCCTCTGCTCTTTAATGCTGTCGTTCGTGACGGTCGAACTGACACACGCGGTCTTTTGGACAGTAAGCATTATCATGATGGGCCAGTAGACTTCTTTGCGTGCCTGCTATATCGATTCCGTCTACAATGCTGTCCCCACGCTACTATTTGGGCCAAAATTTATTTAAAAATCCGATAGCAACTCTTTTGCTGTCCATTTCTAGAATTTTTCAAGCAGGTTTAGCGACGGGATGCGTCTTTGCCGAGTTTTTGACTGGGTATCAAACAAATATGGCGGAATTTTGCACCCTTTAACTCCAGTAGTAACGAAGCGTAGCAGTATTTTTCTGATGAATGAACCCGAATGCTGCTGTGAAGTTGACGATGCAGGCGGCTATAGGCTCCTGACAGCCCTGTAGAAATTCGATGATGCAACGTGGAAAGAATAGTTGATAAGTGTGCCCTCATTTCTTGTCTCGCAAATGGCTGAACACTCCTTAACTTTTCTTAGAGACCAGTAACTCAGTGTGTATTCGGGCTACTATGGATCCCAATCAACTCTGTACTGTGAAGGAGTTCCACCAGCTCACATTGACTGACTAAGAAACGTTCTCGTCATTCAGACCGTCAAAAACATCAAAACATGGTAGGCCTGCGAGCTAGAGCACGGAAGAATTTTTACGAGCAAGTAACTATTTACAGGATAGCATGTGGTGGTCTTGAAGAGGGAGTTTGGCTCTGTTTAACCGAAGACCAGTCTTTCGTACGATCCAGCCCTACTATTCTAGTTGATAAAAAAGGAATGAGATCTATGCTGTAAGGTGCCAAATTCTTAGAAGCCGACTTTGGGAAATAGAAAGCCGTAGGTTGGCGTTCGTGAGGGCTACATCTAAGTCACCTGCACCCTTTGTGGCTCTGCGCTGAACTTCCTAAGGTTCATATATTTACTGAGAAAGTGTCTACGTATCTCTTTTTCGTGGAAAAAGCTGTTCAATGCAACCGGATATGCCGAAAACAAAAGATAACAAAACAAACCTCTGTTGTACATCGCGAGCCTTCTCATCGCCTCTTAGCACTCTTTTTGAGATTAGAGAAAGCTGGCATCAAGTCCTCATGATTGGTGCAGACACCTCGTCCCTTGTAAGTGGTTTCCGTGCAGCCCGAGGAACGAATATCCTCCTAATTTGACAGCCTTTTATACCGTGCTCTGTCGTTATCATCGACGCCAATGACAATTCATCCACTGCTTTTCTCTAGGTGGACTTATGCCGCCTCAACACCAACCAGTTCCTGTGGGAGCCGCCGATGACCGTAGCTTCGCACCACAAAGGGTGAGATGCCTCTGTCCTTAGGAAATGACCACTCTTCTGAAACTTATTTCATTGAACGCTCTTTACCCTGTTGGAAACCGATTTCTTCATCCGTACTTAAAGGAGCGTGGGAAAGTAGGTTACCCGAATATTCTCCGGTTATATCCAAATTGGACAACAGGGATATTTATAAGCTAGCCGTAAAACGCGCGTTAGGTTTCCTTAACAACCATCAGCTCGGTGGTAGGGTTCGCCTTATAAAGCACGCTTTTGAGAAGGAACGCATGAAAAGCAGGGTAACTCCAAACCTAGCCAGTCCATCTCTTGAACGATACAAAATAAGTATTTGCCGTGATTATATGATGGCTGTTCCATTTTTTTTGAAAATTCTCCATACGCGAAAAGGTGTCAACTTTGGTGCTGCCAGACTGTCTGAATATGACATACGGTACTTTCGTGTTCCGTTAGTGCTAGCATACCGAATGTAATCTGAGCCCCATGTTTTGCAGTATAAAAGTCTATTGCATTCGAGCACGGATGTCCCAATGGGCTATGAACATCACCCGAAAACTAAGTATCTTTAAACAGCCGCCAAATTCTGTAAGGTAGCCACCCCTCTACCCGCCAAATTCTGTAAGGTAGCCACTCCTTTACCTGTGAGAGAAGACTGGCATTCTCTTCCGTTTCACTAAGGACAGAACTCCCGTATCTATGATTGACATTCTTTTTAATCTTTTGGTTGACACTGGTGGGCCCTTCGCTAAAAATAAATATTACGGTCGGTCTCTACTCCGTGCTTATTGTATAACTATTTGGTTTCACTGAATTTGGCCGGGATAGGCACCAGTGCCAGCACCCAGTGGCCCATATGGATACATGTACCCGACAAGTGGTCAGCCACCAATACAGAGCGATATGGGGATGATGCCACACCAGATGCCTCGGCCCCAACCGTCTCCGTTGGAAACTGGAACATCAGATCAGAGACACACCCCGAGTGGGCCGGATTCGCAGACCGTTGCACCGACGCACGCGGGACCTCCACAGTTAATGAACGATAGACTGGTGAACGGAGACACACAAGGGATGCTATCCGGCAGTCCTGCGCCCCCGCGATCGGCTGCGCCCTCGTTTCCTACCACAACCACTGTAGGAGGTGGACTCCCCGCGTCTGCCCCCTCCGATCCAGACGGCCATTTCCAAAAGGTTGGCGGAGCCTCGGCATGACCTTTTCGCGCAAGTCGCTATCTCCTTCCTTTTTGGCTTCCTCTGGTTCTCGCGAGGTTTTATAAGATATTCAAGACTGGGGTAAAGACTTCCTGTGCACTGTATCTTATCTGTCATGTCGGATAAATGTTCTTGTGAATAAAGACCAAATAAAGCTTCTCAATTGTACTGTAGGAAGAGGATCTCTCAAAAGAACCTAACTTTACTGAAAGTTGTCGTGATTTTTGTGTAATTGGCGCCATTAATCCCCATTTATCTCTCCATCCTCCGCGGTCGTCCGCGCCTCGTATCGATGCATTTCTCATCGAGAAAATACTGTCTCAAAGACGCTGCGACCTCACTTCGAGCGTTTGTGAGACTAAGTCATTGTGATGCAATGTAGAGTTACAAACAAGCTGGCCGGACCGTTTGGTGTGTACCTGCCCTAATCTGTGGACATACCAGACCACAATTAAGTGGGCGAAGTGTCTAGCGACTGATAAGCGGACGTGAAATCTCGTTACAACTGCCACTTTCGGGCGACTATTGTCGCCGACATCGTCACTGTACATGGGGGTATTCCAAGGATTAGTTTTAAGTGGGGGTACCCCCGCACCTAGCCGTCGCCTGCGTTAGCTGCGCGTATTCAGTGTGGGTGGGGGGAGGTTAGAAACCGGTGCGATACTGTATGATGCTTGCCTGAACAGTCTCGAATGCGGATGACGAGGGAGGGAAGGTTAGAACTCTCTGTTAGACTTTCAAATCATAAGTGGACGAAGATAAGGAAGTAGACAATTGAATCAGACAAAAGGTTCCGGCCGCGAGTCGGTCTCTTCTCGTGGACTCGTCCCCAGTGGAGAGCTACTCAAGGGCACTTGGACTGACGAGGGAGGCCAAAATACTGATTCGGCACCGAGTCCCCAACCAGTACTTGTATATTACGTGCGCTTAATTTCTACAGATTTAGACTACACGGCGGTGATCAGGGATAGATGAAGCTGGCTCCTTACTCGTCGGAGGAAACATGTTTTTTTGACTTGCGCTATAATGTGTCCGCTCGCTAAATAAAAGCCCCCCCCAGTCTAGAGTAAGCCAAATACTTTTGGTGTATACCTTAATGCGCAATGTGCCAAGCTTTTGAAAAACAATTTTAATCATATAAAATGGTGCAAAAGAGGTGCCTATGATATTGACGAGTGATAAAGCAAATAAAAAGGCAGTCCAGGCAAAAATGCCTCGTCGAGAAAACCAGATATGAATGAAAAAAGGGAACTTAAATATGAAAAAGCAAGCATGGGGTGTTAGTTAGTACGCAGCTGTGAGAAGGTGGACGGAATAGGCACCACGGAGGACACGTGAGAAGTAAGGAAAAAAAACAAGGTAACGCAAGGCACAGCCAAAAAACGAGTGGAATGAAATCAGGATTGGAATGCGGGTAGAGTGCCGTAAAATGACAAAAGGCCAGGCGTCGACTAAGCGTCATCACACTTAACGAGGTATATAACCTTTCCGGAGGAAATATGCTTAACGGGTAGGAGGCGAGGCACCACCGGGGTGACAGGTGTGGGCTGGACGGAGGCGCGCCTTTCCACAGGAGATGATGAGGAGACCGAAAACGACACTTCGGCCGCTAGAGAAAGTACGAGACGGTGAATTTTTTAAATTTTTATTCAGAAAGTCGCTTATGCGGTCTAGGCGCAGGAGCTAAAGCTCAAGCCAAAACCACATTAAAGAGCTCAAAAACCTGTCTAATACAGCAAGTCCTTCGGAAAATATCAGCTTTTTAGAACCACTCACTTCAAAGCCCTGTGGTAGTTCTATACAGCTAGACCACACACAGTGGCTTAGTGTTTATTGTTGATCAACCAAAACATTCGTTTTATTTAGCTGGACGAAGGCGCGCGGTACGATGTAATAAACCCAAATTCTATGGAATTAAAAATCCACCCTAACTGGAAATGTTGCTATATCTTCGCACCTAAAAACAACGCAGGATTGAGAGGCAAAAACCTTGTCAATCAAATGGGCGCGCACAGGTCGTAGGGGCTTCTCGGAGAATATTCGTCCTGCCTCTGGTAGTAGGAAGTAATGAGCGGGCAGCAACGGGAATAGATCCTCAACGGGTTTTGGCTTAGTTAGGTCTTCTACTGCCAGAAGAA
>WEDG01001014.1:0-147455 GCA_017591395.1 Schistocephalus solidus
ACAAAACGATAGTTCGACCGTCGTAATCCGACGATGTCCACCGTATGCTCCATGGAAGGGTAGAGCAGGGACGGTGACTTGAGCGTGATTTTGTTTTAAGTTTTTCCATTTCTTGGATTTTCTGAAGGCTATATAAGCAACCAAACCAAATGCTCTTCTGAACATCTTTTATTCGGTTGTTTTCTTTTAAATTTATTGGAACCTCTGAAGGCTATATAATCAAACAACCCAACTGCTCTGATGAACATCTTATATTCGTCTGTTTTCGTTTTCATTTCTTGGAACTCTTAAAGGCTATATAAGCAACCAAACCAAGTGCTCTGATTAACATCTTTGAGCCCTCTGTTTTCTTATCCATTTCTTGGAACTTCTGAAGACTATCTAAGCAAGCAACACAAGATGACGGATAAACATATTTAAGTCTTCTGTTTTCTTTTCCAGTTATTGGAACTTCTGAAGGCTATATAAGCAAGTAATAGAAGATGTCAAAGGAACCTCTTTATGTCGTTTGTTATCTTTTCCATGTCTTGGAGGTTCTGAAAACTACATAAGCAACCAAATCGAGTGCTCGGATGAACAACTTTAATACGTCTGTTTTCTTTTCCATTTGTTGGAACTTCTGAATGCTTTATGAGCAACTAACCCAAAATTTCGGGTGAATACTTTAAGTCGTCTTGCTGCTTTTCCATTACTTTGAACTTCTGAAGGCTATATAAGCAACTAACACAAGATGTCTACTGAACATCCTTAAGTCCTCTGTTTTATTTTCCATTTCTTGGAGCTTCTGAAGTCTATGAAAGCAACCAGACCAAGCAGAGGGATAAACATCTTTGAGCCGTCTGTTTCTTTTCTAATTTTTGCAACTTCTTAAGTATATATAAGCAACCAACACAGAATTTCGAATGAACATATTTAAGGCGGTTGTTTTCTTTTCAAATTATTGGAACTTCTGAAGTCTATATAAACAAACAAACCAAGTGCTCGGATGAACATCTTTAATTCGTCTGTCATCTTTTCCATTCCTTGGATATTCTGAAGGCCATATAAGTAAACAATATAACTGCTCCGATGAACATCTTTGAGTCGTCTGTCTTCTTTTCCATTTCTTGGAACTTCTGAAGGCTATATAAGCAACCAACCCAAGTGGCTGGTTGGACATCTTTATGTCGTTTGCCTTCTTTAATTTCTTGGAACATCTGAAGGTTATATAAGCAACCAAACCAAATGCTCGTTTGAACATCTTTAAGTCGGCTGTTTTTTTTCCAGTTCTTGGAACGTCTGAAGGCTAAATGTGCAACCAACAAAAAATGTCGCATGAATATCTTTAAGTAGGCTGTTTTTTTTCCATTTCTTTGAACATCTGAAGGCTATATAAGCAACAAACCCAAGTGACAGGATGAACATTTTAAGTCGTCTCTTTTAGTTTCCATTTTTTGGAACATCTGAAGACTATATAAGCAACAAACACAAGTTGTTTAATGAACATCTTTAAGTCGTCTCTCTTCTTTTCCATTTCTTGGGTTTTCTGAAGGCTATATAAGCAACCAACCCAAGTGGTGGATGAAAATCTTTAAGTCATCTGATTTCTTTTCCATTTCTTGAAACCTCTGGATTCTATATAAGCAACCAAACCAAATGCTCGTCTTAACATCTTTAAGTCGGCTGTTTTTTTCCAGTTCTTAGAACGTCTGAAGACTAAATGCGCAACCAACAAAAAATGTCACATGAATATCTTTAAGTCGACTGTTTTTTTCCATTTCTTGGAACATCTGAAGGCTATTTAAGCAACCAACCCAACTGCTCGGATGAATATCTTTTAATTGTCTGTCTTCTTTTCTAATTCTTGCATTTTCTGAAGGCCATATAAGCCGCAACCCCAAGAAGTTAAGAGAATACATTTAAGTCGGCGGTTTTTTCCAATATCTTGGATTTCCTGAAGGCTCTATAAGCATCGAAACCAAGTGCACGGATGAACAACTTTAAATCGTCTGTTTTCTTTTCCATTTCCTAGAACATCTGAAGACTTACTGAGCAAGCATTGCAAGAGGACGGAGAAACTTCTTTAAGTCGCTGTTTTCTTTTCAATTTCTTGGAACTTCTGAAGGCTATATAAGCAACCAACACACGTATTCGTGTGAACCACATTAAGTCGTCGGTTTTCTTTTCCAGTTCGTGGAACATCTTAATACTAAATGTGCAACCAACACAAAATGTCACACGAACATCTTTAAGTCACTGTTTTCTTTTCCATTTCTTGGAACTTCTGAAGGATATATAAGCAGCCAACCCAAGTGGCTGTATGACCATCTTTTAGTCGTGTGTTTTTTTCCTATTATTGGAACATCTGGATGCTATATAAGTAAATAACCCAACTGGTCAGATGAAAATCTTTAAGTTTTCTGTTTTCTTTTTAATTTCTTGGATCATCTGAAGGCTTTATAAGCAAAAAAATCAAGACGTTGAACGAACATCTTTAAGTCATCTATTTTATTTTCCATTTCTTGGAGCTTCTGTAGTCTATAAAAGCAACCAAACCAAGTGCTCGGACGAACAACTTTAAGTCGTCGGTTTTCCTTTCCAAGTCTTGGTACTTCTGAAGTCTTTAGGAGTAACTTACCCAAGATGTCGGGTGAAAATCTGTTAATCGTCTATTAACTTTTCCAATTCGTCGAACTTCTGAAGCTATGTGTGCAACCAACACAAGATATCGAATGAACATCTTGAAGTCGGCTGTTTTCTTTTCATTTCTTGGAACATCTGAAGGCTATATAAACAACCAACCCAAGTGGTCGGATGAACATCTTTAAATCTTTTGTAATCTTTTCCGTTTCTTGGAACAGCTGAGATCTATATAAGCAACAAGCCCAAGATGTCGGGTTAACATCTTTAATTCATATGTCTTCTTTTTCATGTCTTGGAACTTATGAGGGCCTTATAAGCAACTTACCCAAGATTTCGCGTGAACAGCTTTAAGTCGTCGATTTTCTTTTCCATTTGTTAGAAATTCTGAAGGCTATTTAAGCAACCAACCCAAGTTGTGCCATAGGAAGCTCTTGATATCAGTTGAAATTACTAAAGTTTTTGCACGATTAGAAAGAGGGGATCTTACCTGTGATTGAAGTCTTTTGACCGGCTGGCCGTTATGAATTCCTACTTTTAGCCCAATGCTCGTGGTTTGGTAGTCTAGTGGGACACACACGCTCGCACGTTGGTTCGCCTAGGTTCTGTTCCTACCACGGTGAAGTGTTTGACACGTTTTTCTACGTTGGGGTCGCCCTCTGGTTCAATTGTCATGATTAACCAAAGATGGCGCAGTGTTTGAAAAGTTTAAGATGAAATACATTGGCTGGCCAAAAGTATGAAACAAATGCAAAGATGACTCAGCCGTTTCAGAGAGCTCATAGATTCGGAAGAACTGGTGACGAGGCAAAATTAAGTAAAGACTTAATATGGTGGAGGGGTGGACAGATTTGAGTAACTCATTTGATTCATTTTTGAAAACTCAGTGACCTCAGTGGAGTTCGAACCCACGACAGCAATGGAGAGGCTTTAGTACAGCGAACACTCTAGCCACCTAAGATTTATATATTCCTAAAACCTATTGGAGAGGAGAATGATGTTGTTGTGAAATCAATTCCTAAGGTCTTTGAGCTGAAACAGGCTTCTACACACCAAAACGATGAAAAAGTATAAATTCACGTTGGCAGTAAATAATTAACGCACGAGGAACGGTTATCTAACAAGCAATAGCAGAGTGAGGCAAATAATAGAAAATGAATATGAATTTACAGTGGCTATCAAAATTGATTTACAGCAGGGATGGAGCATATAGAAAAGAACTCCTGGCATGTCAGTGACTGATCAGTGGTACTCTAGATAATAGTTATTATAGCAGGGACTTCATTAACCTTCGCAGCTAGCCAAACATTCTGTATCTCCCCCGGGCACTGCTGTACTGGGCTTTGACATTAGAAGAAAGTACAGCCTCATTGAGACATCGGCTTGGTATAGACGTAGATCGTATGCAGTCTGTTCTTCCAGGAGAGCTGTTTGCAAATTTATCGTATTCTGTCATCAAAGAGTTTTGATGCTGCCGGTATGTGCAATCGAGGTCTCTCAGACAGTTGCCTGAATCGTTCCTTACATTGGGTACAAGCAAAAGCCTTTTCTTCGATTCAGAACGAGATTCCTGTCATAGCTAAAATGCATTTGGCACTTGATGTTTGTTTACCTTACGGTTAGTTGCGGTTGCATATACAGCCTAATCTTGCGCACAACATGGCGGTGGTCTGTCCAATACTCTGCACCACACACTGTGCTTGTCGTTTATATGTCCCGTTTGTCAGGCCTCCGAATGAGGACGCGGTCCAGGACCTGTCAGTGAAGCGAACGATAGTTCTTCAATGTCGTCTTCTACCGGACAGAAAGGGAGAATAAGGTGTTAGTCAGGATAAGATTGTATCCCATCTAAGCCTGCCGAGGGAGGCCATTGCGGCTGCAGCTGCCAATCACCTGACGATCTATCACTCGCCTTCAGGTAGCAGTGATGTCCCCGAAGGCGGGCAATTTGTCTGTTTGTTAAGAGAGCTCTCACTAACCGCCTTACGGGATCTCCATGTCTTTCGTGCTTTGAAGCTCGATCTCGAGCCCCGTAGGCAGTTGCATAGCGAATAACAATATATGGAGAGGGAGGCTACCGACAAACGCAAGAAAGACTAGAATGACTATTTTGTGGTTTATCAGCCATCATCGGCCAGTTATACCCAACCTCAGGTTTGTAATACTTAAGGATCGCACCCGCATTCTGTTGGTTATTATTCCCCGTCATTAGTCTCTTTCTGCATACATTCTTAGTCGTTATGCGTCTGCCTACGGGGCTCGATATCGAGCTCTACCGCACAACAAGACAAGGAGATCCCGTAACCCTAGTTAATATACCCGGTTACAACTGGTAGGCCAACGAGCTCGTGGCTCAAAGGTCGGAGCATTGGAAAATATAGCTGAACAGGTACCCCTGTCAGCTATTGTCAAAAGTTCACAGACGTGGGAGGACGAGGACAGATAAAGTGAAATAACAAACAAGTGAAAAAAGGTAATCAGCGTGCGTTGCTCACGAATAAGGGGCCTATTCATAGATCTCTGATCAAAAGGTCACCCGTTCTAGCGGTCGCTATCATTTACGGGGTCAACAAATTTGGCTTGGAGTATACAATATTACACAGTACACAATATTACACAGTAAGGGAAAATAAACCATTTTATTGACTGCGAGGGCTTTAGCTTGAGCCCCAAGGCACAAAGGGACAAGCATATTCCATAAGTTGATCGGTGAGTACCAATTTATCATAAAACAACCGTTTTTTGCGTTGAAACAGTTATAGCCGGTGAGCAAATATGTTCAAATGATCCCAAGTTCAAACTAGGGCAATGCGTTAGCAGGATACTTACGTATCAGCAGGTAGATTATTTGCATGCAAGTACGTGACGCGCGATCTTAATTGAGAAATTTGCTAGTTTGGTTTGAGTGGAATCTACTTATGGAAATTTGTCTATTTTGTAGGAAGTAAAATCTCCAAAAATGCGGCCGATGGAGAGGAATTTAAACTGGAGCCATTACCTTCGGTGTCAGTATGGTCTACTGTAGTACCTATGTACTACTGCTGGCTACCTGTTGGCCGCTGTCGCTGATGCAATAGGGCTCAAATTTTTATACCAAATTTCGGAATGAACCTATAAATCTTCATTCCGCATGATTTACTCGAAGTAAGCGATTAGCTTATGGAGAAATCGGCAATTTCTCAACTGGAGTGTCTACCAAAGAGCACACGAGGAGCACTGGGGACCCACTGGTGATCGAGCCTCCCGCAGCGGGGGCATGTGGCGGCAGAGTATTGGTGGGACATTATCTGGGCTTTCAGATAGTACCTGTGTTATCAATATGGTTGGTTGCATTATCTCTACATGGAATAAATTACGGCAGAGTGAGTTTTAAACATAAAGTGTGGCAAATCATTTGATCATTCACGTTTCAAAGCAATGGCATAAAAGTAAGAAGCCTGGGAACTTCAAGCGGGAATTTCAAAATAAATACCAGCGAAATACTGCGAGCAGCAATGGTAGCTCAGCAGATAGAGCATTAGTCTGCGGACGAATGACAACCTTAATGGACTACTGGATGTTTCGGCTGAATGTAATATTGCAATCAGATGAAATCTCAGGCGGTTTTTCGAGCTAGGAGCCATGAAAATCAACAGAGGGTAGGCAAAATAGCTTTACCACTTTGTGTTTTTCAGTTTTTGACAAGGTTGGTGGACATCGCCAGCTTAGTATCGAAATCTCGGAGTAACCAGTCCGTATGCTTTCAAACGCAACGTTTTAGTCCACCCAGATATTCCGTTAATTTGTGGAATAACATGAAAGGGTTAAGGCAGTTTGCGCCAGTAATTGAGGATTAAAGAGCGCATATCCTTACATGCGTCTACTTTTAAAAAAGTTTTGTGGGTCTAAAACGGCGCACTAAGTGCAAAAGAAGTAAACCTGCATGAGCATTGGAGACCAAAAGGTCCACAGATCAGTCAAATAAGCCACTTTCACGGAAAAAACTGACAAAATGAGCACAGTTGCTAGCTAACGCACACTGTGCAGGAGATGAATAGAAGAGGACTAACGAACAGGTGCGATCTACGAAGGTGGAGTAAATAATAGCACTAAAATTAGTGGGAGAGGCAAAGATTCAGTTTCAATTGTTTACGTGGAGCGACTAACGTCGAGCGTCCAAGATTAGATGAACACATGGTGGATTTCAATATACGACACCAAAGTTGAAATCTACGCAGATAACCTTGGCAGGAAACGGAGACGTAGAGGCTGGCATGAAAAGATAGACGTACCATCAGACATATTGTTAGTTTTCAGACGATGTTTTATCCAACCCAACATTACCCCGAGGTTATTGCAGAGAAAATGCCCACCCTATTGCAATCGCCAACATGAAGGATAGTTGACTTAGTGACAGAAACCAAGACCCATGCCGATGGCAAGGAGGCAATTTTCACCAACCCATATCCGGTCTTCTAACACACCCGAATAGAATATAACTGCCGATTCAAACTTGCTATTTGATGGGTCAGTTTAGCTCACAATGACCATAGCAAAAGTAATCTCAAGACTTTCCCCGAAAAACAAAGCTCTTAAGGCGTCGGTTATTTCAAGTAATGAGTGAGTGTCACCGGGACGTTTGAACCCGTTCACGTCAGTCCATATGGCAGGGCCACTACTTGGGATTTTAACTGGCGACCTAGTTCATTTTAATTACCCGAAAGCAAATAAAAAGTAATAGCCATGCTACTTGTACTGAGAACACCTGCAGCATTATTATTCAATTGCGTTCCAATAAAATACTGATAACCTATTAAATTAAGTTTTGTTCCCATCGATCCCAAGTCGATCTAATTATAGGACAGAGATGTGTTAGTCCGGATACTTTGTTCATTTTTGATTGCGATTTCAAAAAGATGCATATTTAGCTGTAGCATTACAACGATTTGCTGAAGTTTTTAAGCTTACATCAGAACAACACTCAATACACAAGAGGTGGAAACTGTAATGGTTAATGCATCCTCCGTACACCTGAAGAGATCGTAGTGAAATATGCAAACTGGTAAGTTGACTTCTCACTGTCTTCTGAATAACTTACGATAACTCATTTGATTCTGTGCCTTCATTGGATTTGAACCCATGATGGCAATAGCAAGGCTTGAGTACAGCCAACGTTCTATGAGGAGTCACCAAAAGAAAGGGCATGTTCAAGAAATTAGGATGCACAAGCTCCGAAACGGCTTCCAAAATATTTAAAATCCCATAGTCTAAACTTTAACGAAGTTTGAGCATCAGCCGTTTGCATTATCCCTCAAAGTTTAACTCGTAAAATAAGAAAATGTGTCCAACATTGAATCATCGTCTAAAAGTTCCTTCTAGATCTAAACTATCTTTTGTACAGTTCACTACCGAACATACCTTTTCCCAAATGTTGATTAACGCAGCATGCGGATAGTAGCTAAAAACGCCACATGATGCAATTGTGAGGCGCTTGCACCTGAGTGAGTCCCCAGTATTCCTCGTGTGCTTTCCTCAGAAATTAATAGGCAAACTTGGTCTAAATCCACCATGACAAACCTTTCAGGCTCGGTCCGAAAGTTGGGCTGAAATTGACCGGCTTTAGCAGCATAGTCACGTAACATTTACAGGCTATCAACAAATGGTCAGTAGTACGCAAATATTGAATGATTTACCAACTTTTCGATCGAGACCGAAGGTTTATTCCGGATTGACTCCCAGTTGGCTCATTTATTCCTGAAGAAATGAAAGGTTAAAATATTTTTTTATACAGAACAAGGTTCACAATATATCGAAGACCTTTTGATTTCACACGCTGCACAGTTTTCAAACCATTCGAATGAAAATGATGAAACAATCGTGCCAACCATTTCATCTTGCCACTACAGTTCTTGCAAGGATACTCACTCTACAAATGTTCGGTTGCATCTTGAGTACAGTGATACGTCGAGATTTTCAGGCAGACATCTGATCAAAATTACAAAAGAATTGAACGGTGTGTTTACTTTAAATGTAAGTTCTCGAGGTTGGAACACCCAGACTTGGAGGCCACTTTGCTGCGAAGGGGACGTTCGTTCGAACTGAGGAACCTGAAGTGTGACTAAGGTGGAGAAATTCAATTTTTAAGGTTGAAACCTATTTAAAAAGAGCAAATTAGTTTGATTAAAAATATTTAATCAATGTTGACTCTTATCCATCAAGCACGAATATTCCCACTTAAAGTTATCAGCATATATAACGAAAGGAGTACGCTGATGACATATTCGTGATATATAACAGAAAGTGCAACGTACTCAAAACCATGCCTGGAGTAACAAAACGAAACAATAAGGTCTTTGATGCAGAGAGAAAATTGTGGCCCGGAAGATCAAGTGGTGCCCAGGCCCTCACCAATTGTTGATGGGAAAATGCCATGGCGATCCATATTAAGCAGGGGGTGGAGGGAGGAGAATCCAAAAGCCTTATGGAAATTGAAATTTATTGTACCAAATACGAAATCCTTGTTTAGAGACCACAATTTATACTCAAAGAAAGAAATTGACATTTATCACAAGGTCCAACTTCCAATGAAGGATGTTAAGATGTGTTCTGAAACTTTATATCAATGGTCACCCTAAGGAGACAAAAGCCATACAAGCTTTTTTGAAGATCATAAAATATTCATTTCAAAGATACAACTTAACATTTATATTGAATAAACGAAAAAAATTAATAACTGTGGGCTTCTAAAATCCCACTTTTGTTGCCACTAGGATACACTTTATGCGACTGACAAAACCATCTAAGGATGGCAGGCATTTCAAGTAAAAAAATGAAGTACCTTAAGACCCTAGAACTTTAAGAAATAGAGCTCTGAAGGGCGCCAACTACACGATGGGATGATAGCGCGCGTCCCTGACAAAGGAATGGTCTCCGATGCAGTTGCAGTGACCAACGGAGTGATGTAGGGCTGTGTAATCGCTTCCGCCCTTTTCAGCCTCATATTCTACGCCCTACTTAGGTATGCCTCTCGTGAAAAGCAGTCGGGGATCAACACTGACAAACGAACCACCGGAAAACTGTTCGAATTCGTCGCATGTAAACACCTTCGAGGACATTGAGGCTCAGTGTTCCAAACCTACTATTTTTTAATGACTGCTTGTTATACGCCATAACGTAATAGAACATGCAACGGAGTGTAAATCCCTTCGACTCCGGTTGATATGAATTCAACCTGTTCATCAGCATGGAGAAGGCAGTGGACATGTACCAACCGGAGCCAAATAATGAATAAAACTTTCTTCAGTTCAATGTCATCAGTAAACATGTAAGCGTACAATGGTAGTACGATGTAAGGAAAAATCAAAATTCAGGACGATATCGCAAGTCGTATGTGCAAGGCCAGATACATTGATCAATCTGTAACCACGGTGGCATCCACTTCAATGGGACATTGCGGATGTGGATGGCTGTTTTTCTGACTACATGCATTTATGGGGCAGTGACATAAAAAATCTACAAAACCAAGCATGAAACCTCAATCATTTTCATCTCAAATGGTTCCAGAGAATATTGAGTGACAGACAAAGTTCCCAGACACCAAGGTTCTCAAAAGAACCGGCCCTCTTGTCATCTATGGTACGCTTATGAAGAGATTACTGAGTCGGCGCGGCTACATCCTAAGAATGGGTGGCGAGTGGTTGCTCAGGCGGCTCCTATACGACGACTTATCTAGGAATACTCGCAGACACGGTAAAAAAGAGCATCGCTACAAGAACACTTTCGAAAGCCTCCCCCAACCGCCTTCCAAGCAACACTGAGACCTAAAAGGACCTTGGTCAAAATCAACAAACGTGATGCACTGTCGTGGGAATAAGAGCAGCTGCCTTCAAAGCCAATCGATGGCCGCTAGAGAGATTCACGAGAAGCAAGTGCTACGGACAAATGACGCAAAGGGCCCAAGCTCTGCTATACTTTCTACACTACCGAACGGATATTCGGGTATGGATTGACGTCAGTTGAAATTTTCGGATTCAGTTTAATGTCAGCAAGGCCAGCCCGTCACTCATCTCTTATCACACCACCGCTGCAGCCACTAAGAGGACACTTACTATCCGGCAAATCTTAACTACCTCAGCCCCTTCTACCAGCAATCTGAAAGCACTTACAACTTGTCCCAGTTCTATCACACTTTTCTTTAACTACATCAGCCCGCTTTGTTACCTGCGACTACATCACACTTAGGCCGGTGAATCAATGCAGGGAGCCCCAATGTACGCCCGGCGTGACCGTCTCGTCTTCCCACACTGCCCAAGGACGTTCGGACACCACATAGGCCTATTCGCCCATGTACGCCTCCATGCAAATCTTAGTTAAAATCCCGCAGTCCAGGCCCCGTCAGCATATCAAGCTATGCCAACACGACACGACAGTTCGACCGTCGTAGTCCAACGATGTCCACCATATATTCCACACCATGATGGTGCAGAGACTGTGATTTGCATGTGTATTAGTTTTAAGTAATAGTAGCCTTGCGCTGCATCTACCGCACACTCTCCTCCTCCCCCACCTGAGCCCGGTGTCATGACAGAGTGCAGAAAACTGGAGGTGGGAGAAGACGCAGGTGGCTGGCATGGCCGGAGCTGCCCCTGGGTGTACCACCACACCTGGTGTGGATCGCACGGAGTGGGGGTGCCATAAAGGCCACCTTAAGAAGGAGCCATTGCAGCCTGACTCTCAGTCCGCCACTCCAAACAAAACACACACTGGGCTGACCACGTGCTCCGAATAATCCCGTCAGTTGGCCACGGCTTTTAGCACACCATGATAGTTTTAAGCGCGTCAAATTGTTTATAGCGAAGAAATGCGCTGAGCCGTCGACCTCACACTATCCCCCACTTCATAATCAGACCACCGTCCGAGCCGGTCAGTCGTCTGATGCGGAAGTGGGCGCAGCTGATGGTGTCTTCATCTACGCGTACTACGTACATGACCTGGCTCCCAAAAACACGGGCACCAGGATTTCATGCAACAGAGGGTTGAAAGGCTCACATCTCACAAGTGGGAGATAGCCAGAGGTCACGTTAAGAAGGAGTCATCCCAGCCCGACTCTCAGACCACCGGTCAGACACTCCACGCAACACAAATTGGACTGACTGTGAGGTCTGAGTGTAATTGTCCATTGGCAACCTTCAAACCCACGGCACTTATCATCCCGTGATATTTACAAGCTCAGATCACACATTCAACAGAGGAGCCACATGGAGAAGGAGCCGAGGAACTTGCATGCCTCTCAATCAGCTATGCAGCCTGAGAGCATATTTTTGTGGTATTGCGTGAGATCATGTGAGGTGCACAGGCTGATGAGAAGAGATGTTCTCTTCTGCAGGCTTTCACGGAGACGCATGTGGCCTTATATACCCATGCGGTGTGTGAATGTGCGTAGGCACTGCCGAGAGTTGAGTCGGGTGCAGTGGGTGTATGTTGGTGCTCTTGGCACGGGTTCGCCGGTCTCTGTGCGATGGATTCGCAAGTGACCGACAGGCCGATGCGTGATATGCATGCGCGGGGATACTGCTGACAGGATAGGAAGGCAGGTGCTGAGTTTGGGGCTCTGCTTTTGGTACTGGTAGTCAAGTTCGTGGGAGGTCTATGGGCAGTGCCACTGGATGCGCAAGAGTTGTTGGCATGCTGGTGGATTCCGCTTTCGTGGATGCCCATGTGACCGAATAGGTCATGCAATGAGTGAATGCGCAAGGGCAGTGAAGGCAGTTGAGGTGGCGGTCTCTGCTGTGTGTTGGTGCTCCAGGCAGTAGTTCGCCAGACTCTGTGCGATGAATATGCAAGTGGCCGACCAGGTCGATGTGTGAGGGGAATGTGCAATCGCAATTAGGACAGGTTAGTACCGAGTCCCCATCACTGGTACCGGGGGCGGTGATGGTGGTGGAGGTAGCAGGTGATAGGTAGTCGGAGGTGGCTACTGAGGTGGTGGGAGTGGGAAACGTAGTGTTCGTCGCCGTGATCGGCGCAGAGGGTGGAGGAGGGAGGATGGTGTCGGTTATCGAGGGTGGTGGGGCATCGAAGAATTTGTTATCTGTGGTTGGGGTGGTCGTCGTCGTGGCGTCTGAGGCAGGTGTGACGGAAATTGATATGGAGGGATATTTGTTGTATTAAATTTGAAAATGTCCTACCAGACCGATTCGCGCGCGGAATGTGCGTTGATAGCGTGGGCACATTGGCAGGGCTTTGGCACTTGTGGTGTTGATCCGCGGTGCTTGTGACTTGCGATCCGTCCTGTTGGCCTTAGCAGCGGTGATCCAGTTGGCCTCATAGATTGCTGCACCAGTCTTTACGGATCTTTCTCCAAGCCGGTCTATCCTGGGTAAGGTCATCCCAGTTCGCCGGGTTGATTTGCAGTTGCTCCAGATATTTCTTCACAGTTTCCTTTGAGTGCCATTTTTGACCTTCTGTCGGCGAGCACCCGCAGCGACATCTCCGTAGAAAAGTCGTTTGGGTAGTCGCTAGTCGTCCATTCTCACCAGGTGGCCGCTCCCTCGCAGTTGCACTTGCCTCAGCATGGCGTGGATGCTGAGGATTCCGGTCCACTCCGGGACTTCCGCGTCCGGGATCCTGTCTTGCCATCTCAGCTTCAGTATTCTGCGGAGGCAGCTGAGATGGAAGTGATTCAGCTTCCTGGCTTGGTTCGAGTAGACAGTCCAGGTTTCCGCTCCGTAAAGGAGTATCGTCAAAACGACGGCCTTGTACATCTTCAGTTTGGTGTTCAGGTGAATACCGAGGCGATTCCACACGGAGGCCTGCAGACGACCGAAAGCCTGACTGGCTTTGGAGATCCGTTGAGCAACCTCGTCGTTGATTCTCGTGTTGCGTGACAGCGTGCTTTCCAGATAAGCAAATGTTTTCACATTTTTGAGTCTAGCGCCGTGGACATTGATTCGGGGAGCGTTGAATTCCGCGCTGGGTGGCGGTTGGTGCATGACCACCGTTTTGGTTGTACTGATGTTTAATCCAAAATCCGCGCAGCCTTCGGCGAAGAGGTCCATGCTCCTTTGCATGTCCCCCTCCATCATGGTGTTAAGGGCGCAGTCGTCCGCGAAGAGTAAGCCATAGACTTTAGTCGTCGACGCGCGTTAAGGTCTGCATACGCCATGTGATAAGAATGTGCCCGTCAGTTCTGTAGGCGATGCGGATCCCAGGGCGCCCATTACGGTAGGCGTCCATCAGCATAGCAGAGAACATGAGACTGAAGAGGGTGAGGGCCAGTACGCAGCCCTGTTTCACTCCGTTGGTCACTGCGAAGGCTTCGGATACCGTCCCGTTGTCAGTGACACGCGCCGTCATCCCCTCATGAAGCTGACGCACCATGTGCGTGAACCATTCAGGACAGCCGAATTTCTGCATGACTTTCCACAGTCCATCGCAATTCACCGTGTCAAAGGCTTTCGTCAGATCCACGAAAGTAGTGTTTAGGTGGGTACGTATCTCCTGACACTTCTCTTGTAGCTGCCGGGTGGCGAAGATCATGTTTGCTGTTTCAAAGTGTCAACAGAAGCCAGATTGTCTTTCCAAGAGCAGGCCCTGCTCTAGGTGACCGTTCAAACGATTTAGGAGGATATGGGCGAAGAAGTAGGACAAAAGACATCATGTAAAAGGTACGCCAGCAACACTTTCCGTAGCTGTTACGGCAGCCCCAGAACAAACAGTGCAAATGCAAGACGAAAACAACCAGCGAGATAACTCGAAAAAACAAGAAAAAAATTAATCTGTCAGTAAAAAGGCCGAGAGTAATAGACCAGGGCTTCCGAGACATATCTCCGCAAAACCCGAACCAGAAACGACGACGAGCGTGCCGCCTATAACTATAAATGAATCGCGAAAAAAAATCCCAGCTTCTTAAACCAAGTACGACCAGTGCTATCGATTCACCCACCAAAACTACTGATTACAATGCGCTGCCCTCTGCGCGTGGTGCTTCTCCCAAGTCTGGCAAAACAGGCCACGAACAAGCATCTGCTCCGCCATTCCCAGCGGATATAGTTCGAGCAATACATAATTTAGCTAACGATACCCCAATGGTCGATGCAAATCAAATTGATCGAGAAAAATGCATCATTATACAGGGACTCCCGGAATCGAGTGCAATCACATCCTCGGAGCGAGTTTCGGATGACCTAGTGCTCTTCCCGGACCTACTTAATATCATTCTGGAACCCTCTGAGGCAGTAGAAGTGATCAAAGCCTTCCGCCTTGGGAAACGGACAGAAAACCCACCGGAATCAACACGCCCTCGACCTCTCAAAGTCGTGCTGGTCAGTAGCGAGCAATCTAGGCTCATTCTTTCCAGGCAATTTAGAATAAAAGGCTCAACGGGACTTCTCACTAGCATAAAGGCTGAAACGTCGTATACTAGTTCTAGAACTGAGAAAGCGGTTCAGCGAGGGGGAGCGGAATTTGATTATCTACAACAACCAAGTTCGGTAACGTCCACCTTTCTTCCATTGGGCAGGTCCGGTACCGATGACCGCGCAGCCGAGGCATTAACTGAAGGTGCGAGCCGCATCGTACCCACATGTCCCTTAAACCGGAAGTTAAAATTCATGTATACCAATGCGCAAAGCATGTTATCAAAGTTTGACGAGATGCAGATCTATGTCTGTGATCTCTCACCAGACGTAATTTCCTTGACAGAAACCTGGTTGTCCAACCACGTGGACGACCGAGAGTTAACTATACCAGACTACCAGCTATTCAGAAGAGACCGGGAAGGGCGTCAGGAGGAGGCGTTGTAACCTACGTAAAACACGGACTCTAGTGTCGGAAAAACAGAACAGTTTGCATGCAGCTTCGAAGCTATTTGGCTCACTACAAAGGTGCCGAGATCACACATTCTTGAAGTCCTGACCGTCTACCGACCACCAAGAAGTGACTTCGAGGCTGACGCTCGCCTGCTAGAAGAGCTAGAAAGATTTGCCTCTCGATCCGACGTCTTAATAATGGGCAACTTCAATGCACCGCTCATTGACTGGAGTTCAGTATATGCACGCGGTCCAGAACTAGTTTTTGACCGACGTTTATTGGACATGACACTGAGGTCATTCCTCACTCAGCACGTCTTATTTCCAACGAGGGTGCGGGAGGGACAGCAGTCAAACTGTTTAGACCTGGTGTTTACGAAATCGCTTGATAGTATTGATGAGGTGCAAAGTCTACCTCCCCTAGGTCGGAGTGACCACGTCGTACTTCACTGGGACTACTCAATGTTTTCGGTGCCTGAACAGCCCACCAGATTTAGAAGAAATATTTGGCGTGGTGACTTTGATCAAATGAAGACTCGACTCAACAACATCAACTGGGAATCAGCTTTTCCGGCAATGTGACAGAGGATCGGGAATGGTTCAGTGAGTTATTGCATATTCTCCTCAGCAACCACTGCCCGATTTCACGTAAGAGACTGGATAAAAGACCCCAGTGACTGACTCTAACGTTGAAAAAAGAAGTGAATAAAAAGCGGAGGTTGTGGAAGAAATTACTCGCTGATGAGACTCCTGCGTTCATAAACGCATACAAGGCACAAAGGAACAAAGTTAAACTGCTTATCCTCAGGACACGACAAGATTTTGAAAAAGACCTGTTGAACAGTGCAGTAGAAAATCCGAAGTTATTCTTCAATTACATTAGAAGGAGCACGCGTAACAAGGACCCAGTTCCCTTACTAAGGACTAGTGAAAACCTAGAGATTAGTGAGGATAGAGAAGAAGCGGAGCACCTTTTCAGAATTCTTTAAAATCTATCTTTACGAGTGAAAGTGCATTTTAATCCTCCCGACTACGACTTAGATGAGGGTCAACAATAGAGGCTGTATCTTTCGACGAAGCAAATGTTCATAAAGAGCTGTTGGCTCTGAATGAGTCTAAATCACCGGGCCCAGATGATATACCGCCAAAGTTACTAAAAGGAACTCGCTGCGGAACTGGCCAAACCATTGTCCATGCTTTTTCCAAACCTCGTTCGAAGCCGGCACGTTACCTGCTGATTGGAAATCTGCACGAATCACACCACTATATAAAGGTGGAAGCAAGGTCTCCGCAAATAATTACAGGCCAATTAGCCTCACCTCGATCTGCTGCAAACTCATGGAAAAAAATAATAAAGCGAGAGCTAATGCGCTTCTTAGAGCAGCATAAATTATTATCTGATGCGCAGCATGGATTTCGAAGTGGCAGGTCTTGCGAAACGAACTTGCTCTATTGTTTGGAACATTGGACGCGAGCAGTTGATGAAGGAAATGCGCTGCACGTAGTCTACATTAACTTTAAGAGGGCATTTGATAGTGTCCCTCACCAGCGACTCCTACACAAACTCAACCGAACAGGCATTAGGGGTAATCTCATCAGATGGATCAAAAGATTCTTATTTGGCCGCTATCAAACCGTCCATGTCGGTAAACAGCAGTTGACGGAGGTTGCGGTTGAAAGTGGAGTTCCTCAGAGCTCCGTTCTTGACCCTACTCTGTTCATTTTGTACGTCAACGACTGCATCAATGAATTGGATTATGATGTCGCCATGTTTGCGGATGATATTAAGCTATGGAGGGTCATCAGAACTGCAGCTGACGTAAAGCATTTGCAGGAAAACCTAAACCGACTTCAACAATGGTCAAAGGACTGGCTTTTGCCGTTCAATGAGAAAAAATGCACTATTCTACGAGTCGGTAGAACTAGCACTCCGAACCTCATGGATTACTACCTGAATGGTATATTATTGCAAGAAGTTGACGCGCAGAAGGACTTGGGAGTGTGGATCTCGTGCTCCCTTAAACCCTCGCTGCATTGTTCAAAGGTAGCCAAGTCTGCGATGTCAGCCCTGTACCTTGTCAAGCGGGCTTTCTCTGCCTTTGATGAAGACCGCTTTGCCAAAGTCTTTCGAACTTTTGTGCGGCCGCAATTGGAGTTCACTATCCAAGCTTGGAGACCCTGGACCGCGAAGGATCTCAATATCCTCGAAAAGGTTCAAAGGCGTGCAACCAAACTTGTGACTGGACAGGGCTCATTACCCTATGAAACCCGATTAGCTAACCTTGATCTCTTTCCCTTGAGTTACAGGCAGCTACGAGGTGACCTGATACAAACATTCCGTATCATGTGTGGTCAGGGCTGCTGCCTCGCACCTGGAGACTTCTTCCAGTTAGCAACAACCACGAACTTGAGAGGGCATCCACTCAAACTACGTGTAACTGGGGCCAGACTGGATAAACGAAAGTTCTTCTTCTCCAAGAGATGCGGTCGACGCTTGGAATGCTCTGCCTCTGGATGTTGTGATGGCTACTTCCGTTGAGCTTTTTAAGAAAAACCTGGACCAGTATAGCAGTGCCCATTATAATATCCCCAGATCTTCTTAGTCACGTCCCAGTTGAATCACACTCTTATATTACAATACTACGTTTTATATTTCAGTACCATATTTATAGCATTTTTATTAGCTCAAACTCTTCGCATATGCCTCACTCACGAGAATCTTGTCACCAACACTAGCATGAACTCATGCTACTCGTAATATGCGAGTAAACCTTTATGTTTACTCTTTTCGATGAGCCAACAGCTGCTTATTTTCCGCACGCTATTATGTAAACCAACTTTTTTACATTTTCATGATGTACCAGATGCTTTTTAGCCATACTGTAACTAAGCGGGAGTTCAAAGGCGTTTGCCTATCTTTCCCCTTAATAAACTTAACAATTAACTATCTTCCCGGTGACGTTGAGCTACAAGATGCCCCTGCAGTTATCACAGAGATTCCGGTTCCCCTTCTGCTTGTAGGGAAGGACGATGGTTGCGTCTTTAAAATCCTTAAGAACTTGTCCTTTGCGCCACATCTCCTGGAAGAGTGTTGTGAGTTCTGCCATCAGCCGGGGCCCACCGTGCTTGTAGACTTTCGGGGGATGGCGTCAGATTCCGGTGATTTCCCGCTGGAAAATTGTCACACGGCCTGGATGGTTTCTGCTAGGGAAGGCGGCAGATCCAGGTCATTTTTCGTGTCCACTTGAGGGAGCCGGTCAGTGGCAGCATCGGAGATGGCTGATGAGCAATTAAGGACAATTCTGAAGTGCTCGGCCCAGCGCTTCAGAATTTGCGATTTCTCTGTCAGCAGTGTTGTGCCGTCAGAGCTGAGCAGCGGTGCGGTCCCCTTGATACACGGGCCGTAGATGATCTTGATGGCTTTGAAAAAGTTTTTCATTTCATTGCGGTCCACATACCCCTGGATTTCCTCAGCCTTTCGGATCATCCAGGCTTCCTGCATCTCCCGCAGCCGTTGCTGTACAAGGCGCCGGCATCTGAAGAAGGCTGCTTTGGTGGCGTCATTCCGAAGGTCCATGTAGACTTTGTGTAGTCCATTCGTCTCCGCGAGAAAGTTGCTGATGTCGGAGTCATTGTCGTCAAACCAGTCCTGGTGTTGACGGCGTGCGCGTCCGAGGACTTCGAGGGCGGTGGACTGGATGACATTTAGCAGTTGGCACCATCGTGTCTCCATGGTGGCGTTATTATCTGTAGCATGCATGTCCTGCAGTTTCTGGGTTATCTGGTTGCTGAAATCAAAACCGTGTTCAGGCAAATTAAGCAAAAGAGTATTTAACTTACCTGGACGTCGCTTACCTTGAAGTCTTCGTGGAGGTTGAAGTTGGAGCCTCATCTTGTCGACGATGAGGCGGTGATCCGTTCAACCATCGGAATCGCGGATCGCCTTGGTCACCAGCACGTCTTGTCGGTTTTGCCTCCGGACGAGAACATAGTCCAGCAGCTGCCAGCGCCGCGACCGAGGGTGCGTCCACGCGGCCTTCTCCCGCGTCGGAAGGCGGAAGAAGTTGTTGGTCGGCAGGAGACGGTGTTCCGCACACGCTTGCCGAAGAAGGAGGCCGTTATCGTTACAACTTCCGAGACCGTGGGAACCCAGCACTCCCGGATGGCTGTACAACTCCACTATGGGTCACGGTTTCATTTTAGTGGGAGAGCGACCTGAGTTAGCCCGGGGTTGCTGTTGCGCCCACTGTAGGACTTTGTGAGAGGGGGGAAGCGGAGAGTTCTGGAGTCAGACATACCGGGTGTGGAGGCGCACACTTCACCGGAGACCCTAACCTTGTTTGGCCCGCCGGTCGTCACGGTTTCCCGGGGTGTGGCCGCTGGGATGAGCTCAGCTATGCGGAGCCAGAGGTGAGAGTTGGGTATCAGTTAGAGGCGGCCACATAAGCATTCAAAGCCTGCGCGAGCTAAATGGAACGACCAACTGCTATCTGTGTGGAGCCACCCCTAACTAATACCCCGTACACTCCACGCATACACACACCCACCTGGGTCCCATGGCAAGACAGTTTCCTGATGATCGGAAGTGTGCTCGCACGTGATGGACGAAAAACCTTAACAAACCTCATACGCGTGCCACACACAATCTGGTTCCCGCAAAATAAACAATGCTTTAACGAAAAGGGGCCAGTTCAGATCCCATTTATGTTCAAGTGCCATATAAGCGAAAGTAATTGAGCCTTCCTCTCATTCCACCATTCGGCTACTCGACACAAACACAGGGGTTCGACTTCGTAGTCTGAGCTCTACTGTCAGTTGGCAGTTTTACATGCCAGGAAGTTCAACGCGTTGCAATGTGTTCAAAGTTCATCAAATTTGTTGTATTTAGATATACGCCGGTATTTCGTGCAGATGAGTTCCCCATAATCGAACTCACTCCCTCTTCTCTGCACTAGATGACTGCCAGAACCTGTCAATAATCTAGGTCTGTGCTTGGACGCAGTGACTGACGGACTGGCGGAGTCCATCTACAAGAACAACATATTGTCCGATACCAGGTCTCACGAAAGAACATGCTTTCCACTGACGTGAGCGACGCGTGTTCTGTTCATGTGTGAGTTGCTGTAAAGTGAGCTCACGTGTGGTGGGTGGGGTGTGGCTACGGGATTTAAACTGCGGCATTTTATCAGAGATCTTCTTTATATAGAAGAGAAGGCACACGTGGTGACTGAATCTCCTTTGGGCAGTGTGGACAATTGATGCAGGTGCGAAGTATGTACGTTGGTGCTCTTGGCACTGGTTCGCCAATCTCCGTGAGCTGGATTTTCAAGTGATTGATCAGGCCAATACTTGGTGTTAAAGAGTCGTGGTAATATGGACCGGATATATTGGTAACGGTTATATAGTGGCGATGGTAACGCTGATGATTATGCTTGATGGGGGAATTCGCCGGTATACGAGCTAAGTCTGGTGTGGTCATGTTACGGTTATTTCCTTTGTCATCGGTGAGCATGTAGTTGCAAAGACTCACGTGGTGTCTGAATTCCCTGGGAAATTGTTGGCAGGTGATTCGCGTGCTGTGATTGTATGTCAGGCCCAACGCAGTGGTTCACCGGTTTCAGTGGGATGGATGTGCACGTGGCCTGCCAGACCAATGTGTGATGCAAAAGTCCAATCGCAATAAGACCAGCTTAAGATCGAACCCGTTTTTATGGTGGCGAAGGTGGTGATGGGCAGTGGGGCGTTGGGGTCGTCCTCACCGGTGACAAGAGTGAGAGAAGTGATAGTTGTCGCCGTTTTCGCGAGCATTTTAGTATTGGTAGTGGTGGGCCGCCGGACATCAGCGTTGGTGATCGTGATCTTGAGCATTGTTGTAAGTGTGTTGAGGACAACTAAGGAGGAGCTTCCGGAGGCAGAAGAGCACGCTGACGCGTCGTTATTGTATTGGGTCCTGAGATGTACGATGAGGCCGCTCACCTCGCAGAGGGTTCGTTGACAAAATGGATATGATAAAAGGGGCTGGATTTTGACCCTGTGGGTGGTCAGGGGAGCTGTGTTGCTTTGAGAACTGAGATCCCGTTTACTTCCTATATTGCTGCTTTCATATTTGATGTTCTTCTCCCGAGCGTTCGATCCTGATGAGGTCCCTCCAGTTCTCTGGTTTGATTTCAGATGCTTGAAAAAGACCTTCAGGGTGTCCTTTTACCGTTGTTTATGTCCTTCTTGTCAGTGAGAACTCAGCGACATCGTCGTAGGAGAGTTACTTGGGTAGGCGCTCGACATCCATCCTCTCCACAAAGTGGCCGCTCTTGCTCATTTCGATTTGCCTTAGCATGGTATAGATCATAAGAACTCTGGCTCATTTAAGAATTTTTCTGGCTGGTATCCTGTCTTGCCGCCCCGGCCTTCGTTTTCTCTGGAGGCACCTGAGGTGGGCATGATTGAATTTCCTCGCCTGTTTCTTGTAGACCACCCAGGCCGCCGCGCCATACATCCACATTGTCATGACGACAACCCTGTGTGCCTCGAGTTTCGTGTTTAGATAGAAACAGTCTATTCCAGACGGAGGCCTGCGACGAGCCGAAGGCATGACTGTTTTTGAAGCTCAGAAATGCAATTTCATAGTCAATCCTAGTGTTCTTTGAAACTTTAATATCTAAAAAGGTGAAATTGTTAACTGTTTTGAGTTGAGTGCAGTTGACACTAATGCGAGATTCATCCTATTGCACACTTAGCATCGACTGGTGCATGACCACCGTTTTATCCGTATTGACGGTTAGTCCGAAGTCTGCGCAGCCGGAGGCGAAGAGGCCCTTTCTCCACTGCATCTACACTTCTGCCGTGGTGTTGAGTGCACAGTTGCCTGCTAAGAGCAGCTCCTGAAGAAAAATCGTCAGAACTCCCGTTTTTGCCTGCATGCATCGGGTATTTAAAAGGTAACCCTTGGTCCTGCAGAAAATGTTGATTCCTGGGCGTGCAGCACGGTAGGCGTCCAGCAACATGGCAAAGAATATGAAACTAAAGAGCCTGGGAGCACGAACCCAGCTTTGCTTCATCCCATTTGTCTCCGAGAATGATTCAGAGTCGGCCCCATTGACCAGAACGCATGTCACCATCCCGTCGTGGAACTGATTTACAATTTGAGTAAATCTCTCAGGACATCCGATTTTCTTCATGACGCTTCATAACCCAGCAAGATTTACGATGTCGAAAGCCTTCATCATATTGACTATGGTGGTGCAGAGGTTGGTTTGCATTTTTCGGCCCTTTTCCTGCGTTCTGCGAAAATCATATCGATGGTTCCATGTTGCTATCGTTTGGGAGGAGGGGGAGTCTCTTGTGTCAGGTGCGTGGTGAAATGACTATGGAAGACGCGGAGTGAAGCTTTTCCTACAATTAAGAAAAGCACAGAGTTGGCGGTTTCACTTGAGTTAGTAGATTTGCACGACAGTAAGATTCTTGAAGTCTTGACGGGTTTAACCTTGATGCCAGATCTCCTGGAAAAGCGAAATAAGCTTTTCTATGCTGAGTGGTTCGCCATGCGTGTAGACTTATATCTGGATGACTTTGGCTCCTTGTTCTTTTGCCCTGGACAGCGGTGCAGATCCTTTGGTACGGGGTCACAGACTGCCTTGATGGAGGCAAATTATCCATGTCACTACGGGCCGTGTAGCTCTTCAGTCTTGGGAGTCATCCCATTATTTTGCATCTTCCTTAGGTTCTGTTGCATCAGGTGTCGACATTTACAGAAGGCTGCTTTGCTTTTGTCTTTCCTGCGAAGGTAGGTTGTGTGCAGCCTGTTTTCGCGGAGTCCAAGTTTCTTCTTCGTGGTCATCAGTTCGGCCATCGTGGGCGACAAGCACACACCACTTATAAATGAACGTAACCCACAAAACACGCATACATGACACCTCTCTATAACGTGCCTTCAATAGGATGCAGGAGGTTTAATTTTCCGAGTACGGGGAGTTAAATACCACATGCCAGCACATGAAAATCTCACTTAAGTAGGAAAGATGTCATTAAATGTAGCTTGGTATATACAGTTAGGTCAGGTTTCGTGGTTCACACTTAGACGGCTGTTTACTTTTACCAGCAAATACAAGTCGACTGTCAAGCTCAGATAATAAACTGGCAAATGGGAGGGAGGAGATTGAGTTTGGCACTGGGGAATTCTCCCTCACGACAAGGCCGAATCCAGCGTGCTTGTATCTATCTCAACGCTCTAGGGGTTGTGGTTTGGAAAGTTTCCAACTGAGGAAATAATTATGTTAACATTTGAGTCTTTTTGAGTTTCTGCAGGACTGAGAGTCAGAGTACAGTGCCTCCATGTAAATTCAGCATTCATGTAACTTTCACAAACGTGAACTCCGAACTATCCAGTTCGTGTGTGGCACGCGTAGACCGGTTGCTTCCTTCAGTCACTGTGCCTGGGTCAAGAAGAGTAGCCTTGAAATCGTCTTACCATGAGAACATGATGCGAAATGAAGCGATTGCGCTGGTAGATGCTGGTCAAGCATACCTAAATATGAGCTAATTCACTCATAGGTTACTGTCGTCATCCTTTGCGACGGTCGAACCAGCAGTTGCTCATTTACAACCGAATCGTATAAACGGTATTTCATTTTAAATTTGCAGGCACAGAAGCTTCCTAAAATACATCTAGCAACGAACAACAGCTACTAAAACGGGTTGATCAGAGAAAAAATTCTTATTATTCATCTTAGTTACTCTGCAACCAACACTTCCAATGTCAAACACGTACAACCACTCTGGATGCAATGGTCTGGATAAGTTTCAAAAAATGACGTGAAAGGTAGTGGGATACTGAAATATTTTCTATTACCCTTAGAGACTTCATAAATTTACTTTTATCTTTCTCTGAAGCAAGTAAGTTTGAGGACACCTAATTTTGACAATTCGAATTGTTTGCAGTAGTGTAGTTTTCTGAAGGCCAGCCAATCGTATCACTCAAAAGCAATTTAAACTCATCAAAACCTAGCATAGGACCTAACCAAACGTCTGTGTGCAGTTGGTAATTATTAAAACAGTATAAGGCCTCGAATATACAGGTATACCCTGCTGATACACTGGTGGTATTCACCGAAGCTCGATTGTGAACTTAAGGACTAAGAGGATCTCTTTTGGCATATCTGAAAACATTGTGAAGACACCACTCATAGTTTAGAATAACTTTGAAATATGTTTGGACTGTGTCAACTTGTGTCCGCACAAAGTAAAGTATTTGAAATATTTGAGGATTTGGTCGACTTTTGAGCGACATGAAATTGCAGCTCATACTAACAGAGAGGCTGTTGCATAACGAGGAGCTCTGTACTGGAAGTATTTATTTATTAGAGCAATATACTTAGATAACCGTTTTTGATCCACACAACTTGGAGCGTGATATAAGGAGGCTGTACTGTCGACAAGTTTTTCCGACTTTCCCTCTCATGGTAAGAATGGGACTATATCGTTTCGACTATAAAATGGAGCTGCCTTCGTGTTGTGAACGAAATCACTGTTTTCAGGGTTTTTGACCCACCATGATAATTCTCTTTCCGGTCAACGAATATTTTCAGGCGAGAAGAATCGCCTCCTTTGACTGACAGAAGGAAGCCAGCCTGTGGGGAGGTTAATCTGGAAGGGGAACGGCATATCAGCTTTACGGCCTGGCGCGGGGCTGGGAGTGGATTGCTAATCACACTTGAGTCCAGCTCGCAGGCCGCTAATTGAGAGCTAACTTCCAACAGAGCAGACAACTGGGAAATATAATCTGATCTGGTATCCCCTCGGGGACGCCGCGTGGCGGGTTGAGAAGGCGCGGCTCGATGTCGTCAGAGCGATTAGTGGAGCGTAAAGGTGACAATATCGCAAGGGGTAAGGATCCCCAGGCGCCTTCACTGCCTCTTTCACGCCTCTTTCGGCCAGCCTCTTCTTCCTCGTCCTCCTCCTCCTCCCTCCATCACCACCACCACCACTCCTCCTCTGCCTTGGCCCCTTTATGCTGGGTTTTCCACCCCCGCCCACGGTAAGATAGTACGTGGGCTGGGTTTCGCTGATCAGTTCAGTCTGCAAGAGGGCCACGAGGGAGTAAAGATAGAACAAGTCACCGGATCGTGTCGGCAATTAAGTTCAGTAGCCCAACAACCATAACAGGGACGCCAGCTTAATGGTTCACGAATCAGTCGAAACCATCAATTTGGCAGCTGTTCATGACTCTGGTCAAGCTACTCCCTAGGTGACAGCACCTGCGGTGGATCATAAGTTCCAGCGGAACGCAATGAAATGAAACAAGAGTTTGCTAAAATTAGCCGATGGATGCGGTTTTTTTCCAAGTCATTTATGAATGATTTTGTGCCTTTTACTCAAATCAGTGCAGTTGGTTTAGGCTTCGGCTGCAATTTTTTTCCCCGAATTTCTAGACCTTGCATGAGGTTTGTTATGTGCAGGGCTTTATGTGACGAGAGCCATATAACAGCAGGACATTCACAATCGCAGGGAAAGAGACGCGGAAGAGGAACCGGGCTTCAATACTTCAGTTGGAATGCTCACGCACAGCAGGCGCGCAACTACTATAGAGAATGGTTGCATGGCATACGTTAGCCAGCAACTAGTGGTAGACAAATGGAACATCGCTTAAGACAGATAGATCCCCGATTTTCGACACTAACGTTTTTGATGCAACGTGAAAAATTTGTTTTGGTTCCAAAGACTTTTCATACCTTTGGAGCGAAGTATCCCCATCCCACTGGAATCATACTTACAGAGCTGCTAAATGAGTTATAGGTTTTAGCAAATTGATATTCTCAGCGAATATTGTGCGACTATATTAACTCCTAAATTCGAGACTAGAAATAATTTAATTTTGCTAGCCCAAGACAGAATAGGGAGAAAAAGTTATAAGCGTTGGGATTTCGGTGCTGGTACGTCTGCCAGAAAACTCATGCATCAGTCTGACCATCCATTGTGAGCAAGCGGTCGAATAAAGCTGTAATCCCGGCCACCACATTGTTTTGCTTTCAGGGTCGATGATGCTCGGCTTCCACCCAGTCATCCCACTCCATATTTATTTGAAAAGAAATAGACAGGTGCGTTCTGCAGCCGAAGACTACAAATAAATGGGAGCGGGAGTAATTTATAAGAATCAGCGTGGATCTTGCCTCACTAGGCTCACCATCACCTGCGCAAGGCTGAACTAGTATTGCCTCTTTTAAGACCATTGCCACGACCTGCACATGTCGGGGCTGGAGTCTCCCGCTAATGCAGTAACGGCCATTTAGGGTACTTTGTTGAGGACTGGTTTCCGTGGCAGGTGGAACAGATTTTTACGCGTGCAGTGAAGGTTTGAAGCGCATACGTAACTCCTGGAGGGCACGTGCTTTCTCGGGTTCGCGAAAGGATGCAAATATTTATTTACAACAAATTAAGTTAGTGGCTTCCTTTGAAGTAGTTTGTCTCCTATCAGGATCTGAAGAGTAAAACCTGCAAAGCTCGAAATCAGTCTTGGAAGACGGAAAGATCACTGACACTCTGTAGCAGCTCAAATAGTGGAGATGTCGTGAACATCAGACCAAGCCCCCGAAACAGGATAAGACTCGACGCCGAAAAATGGGCTTATTGTGCACAGCAACCGAGTCCTTGTTCCAGATGGCAGAGGGTAATGGTGAAGCTATTACGTGTACTGTTAGTGTTAGGTCATGCCTGGGGTGTAGGTGGTACTAGTTAGGGGTAGTACCATACAGATAGCATTTGGTCACTCCATTTGTCTGGTACAGGTGGTGAAAGCTTCTGTGACCGCCTTTAACTGATACCCAACTCTCACCTGTGACTCCTCGTAGCTGGGCCCTTCCCAATGGTCAAACCCCGGGGAAACTGTCACGACCGACGGGCTAAACAAGGTGAGGGTCTCCGGTGCTCTGTGTGCCTCCACACCCGGTATGTCTGACTCCCGAACTCCCCGCCTACCCCCCCTCTCAAAAAGTCCTAAAATGGGCACGACAGCAACCCCGTAGGCGGCCCAGGCTAACACGGGTCGCTCTCCCACTAAAACAAAATCATGACACATATTGCAGTTCGGTAGCCGTCTGGGATGTCTGAGCAGCCCTATATAGGGACACCACTGCTTGGCTCCTAGCGGAGGAAGGGGCTAGAAAAGATGCCCTTAAAAAATTCAGTGACCAATGGAGCAAAGCAGGGCTGCGTACTGGCCCTCACCCTCTTCAGTCTCATGCTCTCTGCTATGCTGATGGACGCCTACCGTAATGGGCGCCCTGGGATCCGCATCGCCAACAGAACTGACGGGCACATTCTTATCACATGGCGTATGCAGACCCCAACGCGCGTGTCTACGACGAAAGTCTATGACTTTCTCTTCGCGGACGACTGCGCCCTTAACACCATGACGGAGGAGGACATGCAAAGGAGCATGGACCTCTTCGCCGCAGGCTGCGTGAATTTTGGATATAAAATCAGTACAACCAAAACGATGGTCATGCACCAGACGCCGCCCAGCGCCGAATATAATGCCCCCTGAATCAATGTCCTAGGCGCTAGACTCAAAAATGTGAAAACGTTTGCTAATCTGGAAAGCACGCTGTCATACAACACGAGAATCGACGACGAGGTCGCTCAACGGATCTCCGAAGCCAACCAGGCCTTCGGCCGGCTGCAGGCCTCCGTATGGAATTGCCATGGTATTCACCTGAACACCAAATTGAAGATGTACAAGGCCATCGTCTTGACGAAAATTCTTTACGGAGTGGAGACCTGGACCTTTTACTCAAACCAAGCCATGAAGCTGAATCACTTCCACTTGAAGCTGAAATGGCAAGACAGGATCCCGGACGCGGAAGTCCCGGAGTGGACCGGAATCCTCAGCATCCACGCCATGCTGAGGCAAGTGCAACTGCGAGGGAGCGGCCACCTGGTGAGAATGGACGACGAGCGACTACCCAAACGACTTTTCTACGGAGATGTCGCTGCGGGTGCTTGCTAACACGGAGGTCAAAAACGGCACTAAAAGGAAAGTGGGAAGAAATATCTGGAGCAACTGCAAATCAACCCGGCGACCTGGGATGACCTCAACCAGGATAGACCGACTTGGAGAAGATCCGTAAAGACTGGTGCAGCAATCTATGAGGCCAACTGGATCACCGCTGCTAAGGCCAACAGGACGGATCGCAAGTCACAAGCACCGCGGATCAACACCACCAGTGCCAAAGCCCTGCCAATGTGCCCAAGCTGTAAACGTACACTCATCGCGCGAATCGGTCTGGTCGGACATTTTCAAACTCAATGCAACAAATATCCCACAACATCAATTTCCGTCACACCTGCCTCAGACTCCACGACGATGACCACCCTAACCACTGATAACAAATTCTTTGATGCCCCACTACCCTCGATCACCGACACCATCCTCCCTCCACCACCCTCTGCGCCGATCACGGCGACGAACACTACGTTTCCCACTCCCACCACCTCAGTAGCCACCCCCGACTACCTGCCACCTGCTACCTCCAACACCACCACCGTCCCCAGTACCAGTGATGGGGACTCGGTACTAACCTGTCCTCATTGCGATCGCACATTCCCCTCACATATCGGCCTGGTCGGTCACTTGCGAATCAATCGCACAGAGACCGATGAACCCACGCCAGCAGCACCAACATACACCCACCACACCCGACTCAACTCTCGGCACTGCTTACGCACATTCACACACAGCGTGAGTCTATATGTCCACATGTGTCTGCATGAAAACCTGCAGTAGAACCCCGCCAGCGATACCACAACACTACATCTCTTCTCATCAGCCTCTGAACCTCACATGATCTCATGTAATACCACCAAAAATATGCTCTCAGTCTGCATAGCTGATTGAGAGGCATGCAAGTTCCTCGGCTCCTTCTCCGTGTGGCTCCTCTGTTGCATGTGTGAACTGAGCCTGTTAATATCACGGGATGATAAGCGCCGTGGGTTTGAAGGTTGCCAACGGACAATTACACTCAGACCTCACATTTAGTCCAATGTGTGTTGCGTGGAGTGCCTTACCGGTGGTCTGAGAGTCGGGCTGGGATGGCTCCTTCTTAACATGACCTCTGGCTATCTCACACATGTGAGATGTGAGCCTTTCAACCCTCTGTTGCATGAAATCCTGGTGCCTGTGTTTGGGAGCAAGGTCATGTACGTAGTACGCGTAGATGAAGTCACCATCAGCTGCGCCCACTTCCGCATCAGACGACTGACCGGCTCGGACGGTGGTCTGATTATGAAGTGGGGGAGAGTGTGAGGTCGACGGCTCAGCACATTTCTTCGCTATAAACAATTTGACGCGCTTGAAACTATCAGGGTGCGCTAAAAGCCGTGGCCAACTGACGGGATTTTTCGGAGCGCGTGGTCAGCCCAGTGTGTGTTTTGTTTGGAGTGGCGAACTGAGAGTCAGGCTGCAATGGCTCCTTCTTAAGGTGGCCTTTATGGCACACCCACTCCATGGGATCCAAGCCAGGTGTGGTGCTACACCCAGGGGCGGCTCCGGCCATGCCAGCCACATGTGTTTTCTCCCACCTCCGGTTTTCTGCACTCTGTCATGACACCGGGCTCAGGTGGGGGAGGAGGAGAGTGTGCGGTAGATGCAGCGCAAGGCTACTATTACTTAAAACTAATACACATGCAAATCACAGTCTCTGCACCATCATGGTGTGGAATATATGGTGGGCATCGTCGGGCTACGACAGTCGAACTGTCAGGTCATGCCTGAAAGAACGTCTCAGAGGTAAATGTTTGCATACGATTGAAGGAGCAAGTGCATGTGTCCTGTACCCAAATGGTTGCTGTTAAATTAGCTGCGGGTTGGTGTGTCTAGTAACAGTTAAATTCCAAATAATCTTTTCGGACACCTCCATATTTTTTATCATTAATGTAAAATTAAACTTTATTTAAAGAAGGACACTGATGTTTATGCAATAATTTCGAGCGCTGCTGCAACCAGTAAATGGAAATCGGATCATAGCCGTCTACTATGTTACCATTGAGGCATGGCCCAAAAAATGTTTACAAATTTATGTCCACTTCGACTTCAAAAACCCGCTTACTTTCGGAAGCATAGGGAGATTTAAGATGAAAAACGGAAGGGCAGGCAAGTTTAAACTGCTGAAACCCAGTGCTTCCTCAGCAGGTCCTATGGATTACCCCTCGAAAGTACCATAACAGTGAGTTCAATGCAAAGAAGAACTGATACATTTAACAACGCCAAGCGTATAGTGCAATATTTAGCATTCACTGAAACTAAAAAATCAACGTTTTTAATGGCTTTCTGTCGCTGCGTAGTTTAGATTTATGAACCATCACTGAGCACTCGGAACCTGACCCGAATGTATGGACCACAATCCACATTAATATTAAAGGACTTTAAGTGAAATTTTATCATAAATGAAGCATTCAAATTAATTTTGCGTTCCTTATAAATAACAACTTTTTTAGACAAGCGGAAATGTTGGAAATATCGAATAATCTAGTGACTGCGTAAACTTAACTTTTCGAATTACATAAAGTCTGTCCATGCAAATAACTGAATAATTTTAAAAAAACAAAAGGAGCACAAACTTCGAAAGTAATTTTTAGTGCAGTTTGCAGATCCTCTAAGAATTAGTTTACTATCAAGTATGGTGGTTCTACGAAGTCTACAGTTTGAGCTAAGATTCGAAAACGGTTGTGTGAGAATCCGCTGTAATTTTTCCGCTGTTGTACCGTTTTAGATGCGGTTGACTAAGGCAAGGAGAATTTTACTTTATTTTACCAATAGGGATGTCACACTTTGAGAAGCCGGTAAATGACTAAGGGGTTGATATTTAATTTGCATGTGCAATCATGAGCATACCACTTTGAGTTTATTAAGAGGACTTTTCTTCCGTATAATTAACATGTTGTTGGATTCGTCGAAGTTTGTCTAGTTTTAATGTCATTGAAAATTCAGCGAATAATTTCTGGTTTTGAGTGCTACCAATAAACTGCTCATGCGTTTATCAAAGCCTTCAAAATAAGATATTTCTTAAAATTATTTATTGAAGTAATTAATCCTTGGAGATTTTTATGCATATGTTCATTTTGGTCATATTTGTCGACTCACCGAAAGGTGAAAATTCATCGCTCAAAAAATGAACGTCCGTAACGAAAGTCGGTGATAAATATGCTTTGAATCAATTGAAAAACTTCCCTTACTAGTTAGTGGCTACTGACTGGTACACTGAAAGCTGACTTACTTCATGCGAAAAATATGGAAAGTATCAAATTCGTCACTCAATGCTGCTCAGTGCAGTATGCACAATGTGAAGAACATAAGGATAGGAAAATATGAGTAAATTTGTTGGTTTGCATGTTAGATAGAATCCTCGCCTGTTTTTTCTATCTACCCTGCATGTCTCCGTTAATTTGACCGTGTTTTGAATAAGAGCTGGGTGTTTTTTTTCATATTCGCTGACTGAATTAATTTAACTTTCTACGTGTCTTTCACTCGTTACCGGTTTTATGCAGTGACGGAAAGCAGGATAAAAGATGTTATGCTATTTTCGAACATCCGGGAGCTATGTATGGTGCAAACGTTGTGCTATTCTTCATTTTATCGCCGGACTGGGCTGTTTCCAACTACACGGACCAGTCAAACCGCCTCTTACAGCCACGTTGTCCGAAAAGATTATGAGACTGTAAGATTTATTTTAACGAGGGAGCAGTGTTCTGTTATAGAGATGAGCGCCCACGTTTGCCGAGCTGACCAGGACCGTTTGACATTCGGCCGGACATCCATGCCGCACTAAAGAACATCAGGAACTGCGCTAGCGCACCAGGTGTGAACACTATGGTCGCTGCGCCGAACGACCCTGAAAGCGCAACACACGCCGGACGCTAGAGCTTGTATGATTAAAAGTCCAGCATTTTAGGGCCACGTAGACTACAATGCCGTGTTTTATAAAAACTACAGTTTAGACACTGAGGCTGTTGCTAACACAAATGAGTAAGAAAAACGACCAGTCTCAGATTCTCAGTCTCAGTCTTTCGAACTTCAATATGGTTTAATCTAAAACTTTGTGTCTGTTGTAGGACCAAACATTGAACCCGATTTCTCTTTCAGGTCTTAAAAGGTTTGCTGATCGTACAGGAATGGCTTCAGGAACACCCGATCGTTTGGCTATCCCATCTGTTGGACATTACCAAGAGAATATCGACTAGATTTGAACCCTCGCGTCCAGTACGAAGCTGGTATCAGGTTCTTCTTACTCTGCCTCTACTGCCAGTTTTCGTTGCGGCTGTAAAACAGTCCACAAAACCACCTGGCATAACTACCTCCACAGAATTTATCCAGGCAGCTAGTGCCCTATCGCCGCGTAGGACTGCCGCTCACTATGCCGATTTAAAAGTAGTCGGAGGATTAGGTCTCCATTCCACAAGGATGACGTATGTCGTCCCCTAAACAGGACATGAGACATGGAAATTCCCGCGATTCAGGTGCATTTTCTGCCAGAGAAAATACGTGTAGATTTATGGTAAGGGTTAGGATGAAGTTGAAGGTTAGGTTTAACGTTTGGTCCAGAGTTAATGTTAAGGTTTAGGTTAGTTTTAGTCTTAGCAGTAGGATTTAGACTAAGACTAGAACTACGCTTTTGGTTTATGTGAGAGCTAGTGTTAGAATTAGGATACAGGAATGCTTTCCCTTCCTGCACAGGGCCACGTTTATTAGTTGGGCGGGGTCTTCCTCTTGGCATGTCGTGGTTAGGGGGCCGTCTAAGTCCCAAAGCAGGCTAGCTAAGTATTTCTAAGTCATTGCATTCTCCGAACGTTCTAATAACTAGCTGGCTCTTAACGCGGTGGGAAATCTGTGCACTATAGTGTGCTGAAATTTTCCCGTTGGTAAGCGGGAGGGAATTGGCGTGTTCTCTTTATTAAGTACTTGCGCACTTCCGGACCGTAGTATTTGATTTACACGTAAAGCAGTATTTTTCGAGTGAGGTAGCCCTTCCTACCCAAAAGGTCACACCATGGAATATAAAAACAAGAAATAGTCATTTGACGAACACTGTGTTGCCCTAAAAGGGTAAAGTTTATCGTTCAGTGGACTGGATTCAAGAGACACGATTGCAGTATTGACCATCCTTGCTATTTTTACAGGAGATTTCTCAGTCACAACCTGGAGCATCCCTCGTCACTCTGCTGAAAACAGTTAAGGGGATGCCGAGTGAAGTATCTGATCGCTTCGGGTTGTTAAACTTCGTGACCAAGACAACCTCTGGTGTGCATTCTAGGATTAAGACCAAGAGATCCCCTAGAACCAGGAAGTGCTAGGATACCGGTTTCTTGTTTGTGGCTTCAGAATATGGTCAATCATTAAAGTATAGACATCCTGTAAGATGCACCCTGATAAGGGGAGAAACCCTTTCTTCTAGTATCTTTGTGTAACCTCCTATGGCAAAGTCCCGAAAAAAGTCGAAAAATGGCTTTACTTACAGTCGAAAGTGCTCCTACACATCAACTGCCTCTTCACCTCCTCGAGTCTTGGGTGTATGATCTCTGCAAAATTGGTTTAACCGGTAAGGTTCTGCGTGTAAAATTTACCTTTCTAGATTCTGTGGTTCCCTTGGAGACCTCCTTGAGTAAGAGACCTGTCTGATGGAAATAGCTTGCGCTACTCAAACCATCTGCTGGCCTGACCCATATGCAGTTGCTAGTGCACGTTTAAGATTGATCTGCCAAAGATACTGCAACCCTGCTGATGCAGGAGCATTTCATTGAATGTCATTAACAATGCTTTGACGAGAAGAACAAAAGAAATGCAAGAGCTGAGAAGCCACGGAACTGCGTCGTTTACTGATCTAGCATAACTACAGTACGGGATAAGGACGTTCCGGTTTGTCTTAGGGCCCTGATCTAAAGCTTTCGCGTACCCTAGCTACCACAATCAACCAGCTGAATCACAGAGACAAGTTCCGCTAAGTATCAAAAGATTGAAGACACTAGAAAAAAATAGATTCATTCTGCACAGAAGACTGATGTGCAGGCACAGAAAACCATGTGAGTTGGCTGCTAGTCAATGGAGCGCAGCAGTTATGATATCATAGAAGTGTACACACACTCGGCAACTTGCGAGCGAGTTAATTTCCCAAAGGCCCTTCGTAACTCGAGGTGTTCCTAAGTCGGTGTTCAACAGCGTTTTAAGTGGTACTATACATATTTAAATTTTCACTCATAAGTAAGCGTGATATTGGGTCGTCAAGTGAGACATATGATCAAAGTTGCCAACTTTTTTCACGTTGGTATTATACTTTGTCATTCTTTTGTTTTTGTTAGAAAGCTGATACAAACATTTCCTATTTATAAATAAATTCATGCTTTAAAAAATATGAAAAATCTTGGTAAAGATGACTTGTATGACGCCAAACCAGGATACAAAGGACAGGAACCAGCTGCAGGGCAATTAGCTTGCGTCCAATTCCGGGCAACTTGGGTTTAGGATCAAGGTGAGGTTCAGTTTAGGGTTAGAGTTAAGGTTGGCGTTAAGGTCAGAGTTGGGGGTTAGGGTCAGGATTATGGTAAAGGTTAAGGTTTGGGTTCGTGCTAACTGTAGGTTTCAGGTCGGGGTTTAGGGGTACTAGTTAGGGGTAGCACCATACAGAGAGTATTTGGTCACTCCATTTGTCTCGTACAGGTGGTGAATGCGGAGGAAGGGGCTAGAAAAGGTGCCCTAAAAATGCTGGTTATCACCTCTTCTGCAGCCGGCCACGGCTCGCATATCGTAAAATACGCGGTCGTAAAACTCAAACAAACAACAATACCCCCCATCCCAATCCCCCTCGCTATACCCTCCAGGCTGCTCGGGTAAGTCCACTCACACTAGCAGTCTGGAATTTTCGTTCCCTTTTAGACAATTCTAGGAACAACCGACCGGAATGGAGGACGGCGCTAGTCGCTCGGGAACTGGCGCGCTACAAGGTTGACATTGCTCCTCTCAGCGAGACCTGATTCTCTGAGCAGGGTCAGCTGGAGGACGTGGGTGCCGGCTACACCTTCTTCTGGAGCGGCCGGTCAAAGGCAGAGTGACGCGACGCTGGTGTTGCCCTTGCCATCCGTAACGACATCGTGGGACGTCTGCCCTGTCTGCCACAGGGTATCAATGATCGCCTGATGAGCATCCGCCTGTCTCCTCGGGGAGACCAGTTCGCCAACATCATCAGCGCCTACGCTCCCCCAATGACGAGCTCTGATGCGGCGAAGGACAAATTTTACGAGGACCTGCACGCCCTGCTGGTGACTGTGTCGAAGGTGGACAAGTTAATTGTCCTTGGTGACTTCAACGCCCGCGTCGGGACGGACCACGCTGCCTGGCAGGGAGTGCTGGGTCCCCACGGTCACGTTAGCTGTAAAGATAATGGCCTCCTTCTTCTGCGCACGTGTGCGGAACACCGTCTCCTGTTGTCCAACACCTTCTTCCGCCTTCCGACGCGGGAGAAGGCCACGTGGATGCACCCGCGGCGGCGCTGGCATCTGCTAGACTATGTTCTCGTCCGGAGGCGAGATCGACAGGACGTGCTGGTAACCAAGGCGATCCGCGATGTTGATGGTTGGACAGATCACCGCCTCGTCATCTCCCAGATGAGGCCCCGACTGCAACCCCGACGAAGGCCCCAAGGTAAGAGGCCGCCATGTAAGTTAAATACATTTTTCTTAAATTTGCCTGCTCACTGTTTTGATTTTAGCAACCAAATAACCGAGAAACTGGAGGACCTACATGCTCCAGATGATAACGCTACCGTGGAGACACGATGGTGTCAACTGCGAAATGTCATCCATTCCACCAACCTCGAAGTCCTCGGACGCGCACACCGTCGACACCAGGACTGGTTTGATGACAATGACGCCGTCATCAGCAACTTACTCGCGGAGACGAATGGACTACACAAAGCCTACATGGACCTTCGGACTGACGCCACCAAAGCAGCCTTTTTCAGATGCCGGCGCCTTGTACAGTAACGGCTGCGGGAGATGCAGGATGCCTGGACGATCCGAAAGGCTGAGGAAATCCAGGGATATGCGGACCGCAATGAAATGAAAAACTTTTTCAAATCCATCAAGGCCATCTATGGCCCGTGTATCAGGGGATCCGCACCGCTGCTTAGCTCTGACGGCACAACACTGCTGACAGAGAAATTGCAAATTCTGAAGCGCTGGGCCGAGTACTTTAGAAATGTCCTTAATTGCTCATCAGCCATCTCCGTTGCTGCCATTGACCGGCTTCCTCAAGTGGACACGAACAATTACCTGGATCTGCCGCCTTCCCTACCAGAAACCATCCGGGCCGTGCAGCAGATTTCCAGCGGTAAAGCACCGGGATCCGACGCAATCCCACCTGAAGTCTACAAGAACGGTGGGCTCCGGCTGATGGCAGAACTCACAACACTCTTCCAGGAGATGTGGCGCTAAGGACAAGTTCCTTAGGATTTCAATGACGCGACCATCGTCCATCTCTACAAACGGAAGGGGAACCGGCAACTCTGTGATAATCACAGAGGCATCTCGTTGCTCAACGTCACAAGGAAGATCTTCACTAATATCCTTCTCAATCGGCTGAACGGTCATCTAGAGCAGGGCCTGCTCCCAGAAAGCCAATGTGGCTTCCGCCGACACCGCAGAACAACCGATATGATCTTTGCCGCTCGCCAGCTACAAGAGAAGTGCCAGGAGATGCGAACTCACCTATACATTACCTTCGTGGATCTGACGAAAGCCTTTGACACGGTGAATCGTGACGGACTGTGGAAAGTCATGCATAAATTTGGTTGTCCTGAGCGGTTCACGCACATGGTGCATCACCTTCATGAAGGGATGATGGCGCGCGTCACTGACAACGGGACGGTATCCGAAAGCATTCGCAGTGACCAACGGAGGGAAGCAGGGCTGCGTACTGGCCCCCACCCTCTTCAGTCTCATGTTCTCGGCTATGCTGATGGACGCTTTACCGTGATGAGCAGCCTGGTATCCGCATCGCCTACAGAACTGACGGGCACCTTCTCAACAGTCGGCGTATGCAGGCTCCAACGCGCGTGTCTACGACTACAGTCCATGACTTGCTCTTCGCGGACGACTGCGCCCTTAACACCGTGACGGAGGAGGACATGCAAAGGAGCATGGACCTCTTCGCCGAAGGCTGCGCCGATTTTCGGATTAACAATCAGTACAGCCAAAACGGTTGTCATGCACCAGCCGCCACCCAGTGCGGAATACAATGCTCCTCGAATCAATGTCAACGGTGCTCAACTCAAAAACGTGGAAACCTTCGCTTATCTAGGAAGCCCGATGTCGCGCAACACGAGAATCGATGACGAGGTTGCCCAACGGATCTCCAAAGCTAGTCAGGCCTTCGGCAGGCTGCATACCTCCGTGTGGAATCGCCACGGTATTCACCTGAACACCAAACTGAAGATGTACAAGGCCATCGTCTTGACGACACTCCTTTACGGAGCGGAAACCTGGACCGTCTACTCAAACCAAGCCAGGAAGCTGAATCACTTTCATCTCAGCTGCCTCCGCAGAATACTGAAGGTGAGATGGCAAGACAGGATCCCGGACACGGAAGTCCTGGAGCGGACCGGAATCCTCAGCATCCATGCCATGCTGAGGCAAGTGCAACTGCGATGGAGCGGCCACCTGGTAAGAATGGACGACGAGCGACTACCCAAACGACTTTTCTACGGAGATGTCGCTACGGGTTCTCGCCGGCAGGGAGGTCAAAAACGACGCTACAAGGACACTTTGAAGAAATCGTTGAAGCAACTGCAAATCAACCCGGCGACCTGGGAGGACCTCGCCCAGGATAGACCTGCATGGAGAAGATCAGTGAAGACTGGTTCAGCAATCTATGAGGCCAACCGGATCGCCGCCGCCAAGGCCCAAAAGAGCGGCACGAAAGTCACCAGCGCCCCGGACCAACACCGCCAATGCCCAGGCCTTGCCAACATGCCTACGCTGTCAACGCATCTTCCGCGCGCGAATCGGCCTGGTTGGACATCTTCGGACGCAATGCACCAACAATCCGACGATTCCAATTTCTACGTCAAATTCTGCCAACCCTCCTTCTGACTCCCCCACCCTCACTCCTGGCATCAATTACATTACTCCCACCATCATAGAGACCACAAACCCCTTCTCATCGCCTGTTACCCCCACCACCGCAACCACCACCGCCTTCACCTTCACCACCACCACCACCATCAGCGATGGGGAATCTCTCCTAAGCTGAAATCAATGCGACCGCACATTCACCTCACGCCTCGGCCTGGTCGGTCACATGCGAATCCATCGTACAGAGACTGGTGAGCCAGTGCCCGGAGCACCAACACACAGCAGAGATCGCCGTCTGCACTGCCCTGCTGCCATTCTTAGCGCCCCTGCCACCCCCACTACCATGAATGACATCGCCCCCAGCCTCTACCGATTTCTCCTGCTCACACTGCGCCCGCAACTTCAACTCACACATCGGCCTGGTCGGTGACCTCCGAATCTATCGCACGGAGGCTGGTGAACCAGTGCCTGGGGGTCTCCGACATACAGTCGACGCGCCCGCCTTCACTAAGCTCACTGCTCCCGCACATTTACACACCGCATGGGCCTAGTAGGACACATGCGCCTCCACGACAACCTCCGGTAAACCACCGGAGGCTAAGCTACATCAGCGCACACTACCTACACCAATACATCGAAAACACCCTCACAATCACCATTTATCAGAGTATATCATGGTTTCCTAGAAACCGTGGCTGGGTAGTCTGCCAATCTGACGCTTACACCAGACCACGCCGTCAGCTCAGTGTATGTGCTGTGTGTGTCGAGTGGCTGACCATTGGACTGGAGCCAGACGGCGATGGCTGCTCCATATCCCCTGAGTTTGTGAATCCTGGTGTGTGCGTTATGGGGGCCAGGTCGTGCTGTGGCGCGCGAAGACGGGTACGCCGATCCGTAAGCCAATGCGCCCACTCCCACATCAGACAACTGACCGGCTCGGACAGTGGTCTTATGTTGGGGGTGGGAGAGAGAGTGAGGTCGACAGCTCAGCGCATTTTCCTCACTATAGACAATCTAACGCGCTTGAAACTATCACGGTGCGCTAAAAGCCGTGGTTTGGAAGGTTGCCAACAGACGGGATAACTTGGACCGCATGGTCAGCCCAATTGTGTGTTTTGTGTGTAGTGGCTGACTGGCGGACTGAGAGTCAGGCTGCAATGGCTCCTTCTTAATGTGGCCTTTATGGCACTTCCACTCTGTTGGATCCGAACCAGGTGTGGTGGTACGCCCAGGGGCGGCGTCGGCCACGCAAGCCACCTGCGCCCTCTCCCACCTCCGGTCTTCTGACTCTGTCTTTACACCGGGCTCAGGTGGGGGAGGAGGAGAGAGTGCGGTAGCTGCAGCGCAAGGCTACTATCACTTAAAACTAATTCACGCGCAATTCACCATCCCTGCACCACCTGGTGTGGAGCATACGGTGGACCTCGTCGAAATTGACGGTCGAACTGTCAGGTTTCAGGTATATGGTAGGGATAGGATTAAGATTAAGATTAAACTTCAGGATTATGTTCGGGTTAGTGTTAGGGCTTAGATACGGGAAAATCTACACTTCCTGAAATTTATCTCAAGGCCGCCTATTTTAAGTGGGTTGAGCGGTCCTGTTCCAATGTCCTGCTTATCATCTGTAACAAAACTTTTTGTATTATTCTTGTTTAAATATGGACAAGTCGGAAATTCGTACAATTACGAAATATGAGTTCTAATGGAGAAATACGATATCACAGACAGCTCGTAATATAAATGGAGAATTTTGCTTTAATATGACTCCACGGCAGGTAGTACCAAATTGGTTTGCGAAATGTTCTGGTGACTTTAACATCATGGATGAGCCACGCTGTCGGCAGAATCAAAGATAGATAATAACGAATGGAAACTCACCGTCAAGACAGATCCATATAAAATTGCACATGCATTTTGGTTAATGTTTGGTTTTAGCAAATATCCACTAGTCACTCACCTAGTTGAAGTCCGCAAAGTGGAAAATTTGAATATGGGGGTTCCACATTAACTCAATGAAAACCAGAAACAACAATGTTTGAAAGTTTGCATGGTGTTGCCTTCTCGTCATAAAAATGATTCATTTTGAACCAAATTGTTATGTGTGAGGAGAAATGGATTCAGTACGATGACTTTAAGCGCTCTTCACAGTGGTTGACAAGAGAAAACTGATAAAACGCAGTCCAAAGCGTAATATTCATCAAAAAACTGATGATGAGTGTTTGAATGTCTGGCGCAGGTGCGATCCAATATGATTTAACGAAACCTGGCGGATCGATCACGGAAAAAGGATCCTGCAACCAGGTGGGCCAAATGATCCAAAGCGTGCAGAAAAACAGTCTAAACTAGTCAACCGATCGACTCCTATTCTATTGCACGACAAAGCTAGACCACACGTCGTACGTGTGTCGGTGACAAAACTATCGGACCTGGAGGTTCACGTTGTCCATCATCCACCATACCCACCAGATCTTGGCTCCACTGATTACCGCATCTTCCGGAATTTGGATAACTTTTGCATAGGCAAACGATTTGATTTCCACAATGGGGTAAAACATACCTTCATAGGCTTCATTGAATCTAGATTATTAAGCTTTTATACCGCGAAATGGCAAACGTTTATTGGCAATATGGATGCATACTTTGATGAATAAAAATATTCCTTGTATGAATAAAACATAAAATCAGTTTTTTCTGCAAATTTCATACTTGACAACCTAATACTAAATTATTTCATATGTTATCCTATCTTAAATCTTACTAGTAATACAGTAATGCACACCTCCTCTTCGTTCGTATGGCGGAAGGTTAGTAACTTGAAAGGTCGTAAGTAGAGGGGTGCCTGTATGGCACTATAATCTGTTGAAACTCAATAGACTCCACAGGCTGAAACCTGAACTTGCATGGCCTTACTAATGTGGCATCCATCCGGAGCGATGTGTGCATGAGTCCTGCCATGACGTGAATATCAATCACAGGAAGAAGACTTGGATAAAACTAAGGTTTACACAGTCCTTGGGTTTGGGTTTAACCGATGGTTAGGCAAAAATAGATAAACCAGGAACAGCCGTTCCATTCGCCTTAGTCCTGTGCGATGGTAGCTACTCTGCCTATCTAGGAAACCACCAGGTCTCCCTGTTCGTGCATAAAGGGAACGGGGCCGCCATTTTAGTCAGAATTTGGTGCTTTCCCTTTCACAGTTCGGCAACAGTTCGGTCTCGTGTTCGGGTTTATGCGCCTTCGTTTTCCCCTCTTCTCAAACACACTTTAAGGCTTTGACCGCAGTTAAATGCTCTTATGCATTGCCATCTGATAGTTCCTCCACCGTAATCGACAATTATCATTTTCACTAGCGTCGGCTTACCACTTATACGAGGAGTGCACCGCCTAAGTGGATGCTAAGCTTCTTGAAAATGGTAGCGGTTTGACCAAGTGAGCGCTTAAAGTGCGGATAGATTGACATAATATCGTCATTCTAGACGCTGCTATTGCGCCATACAACAGTTCGACCGTCGTAGTCCGACGATGCCCACCGTATGCTCCATGGAAGGGTGGAGAAGGGACGGTGACTTGCGCGTGAATTAGTTTTAAGTGATAGTAGACTTGCGCTGCAGCTACCGCACTCTCTCCTCCTCCCCCACCTGAGCCCGGTGTCAAGACAGAGTCAAGAAGACCGGAGATGGGAGAGGGCGTAGGTGGCTGGCGCGGCCGGAGCCGCCCCTGGGCGTGCCACCACACCTGGCTCGGATCCCGCGGAGTGGGAGTGCCATAAAGGCCACATTAAGAAGGAGCCATTGCAACCTGACTCTCAGTCCGCCAGTCAGCCACTCCACACAAAACACACATTGGGCTGACCACGCGGTCCGACTTATCCCGTCAGCTGGCAACCTATCAAGCCAGGGCTTTTAGCGCACCGTGATAGTTTCAAGCGCGTCAGATTGTTTATAGTGAGGAACATGCGCTGAGCTGTCGACCTCACTCTCTCCCCCACCCCCACAGTCAAACCGCTGTCCGAGCCGGTCAGTTGTCTGATGCGGAAGCGGGTGCAGCTGCTGGTGACCTCGTCTACGTGTACTACGTACACGATCTGGCCCCGCAAACACAAGCACCAGGATTTCACACAACAGGGGGTTGAACGGCTTACATCTCACATTTGTGAGATAGCCAGAGGTCACGTTAAGAAGGAGCCATCACAGCCTGACTCTTCACACACACACACGACACGAAAGTTCAACCGTCGTAGTCCAACTATGTCCACCGTATGATCCATGTGAAAATGGAGCAGAGACGGCGACTTGCGCGTGAATTAGTTTAAGTGATAGTAGCCTTGCGCTGCAGCTACCGCACTCTCTCCTCCACCCCCACCTGAACCCGGTGTCACGACAGAGTCAATAAGACCGGAGGCGGGAGAGGACGCAGGTGGCTGGCGCGGCCGGGTCCCCTAAGTCCTAGCCGCCCCTAGGCGTGCCACCACACCTCCATGTTCGGCATTTGTTATGGGAGGGCAACCCAAATAACGCCTGCCGTGGCCTAATGTGGCCCCCGTGTTGGTCCAACGCATCTACCACGTGGCCCGTTTAGGGGGCAAACACACACACACGACAGTTCGACCGTCGTATTCCGACGATGTCCACCGTATACTCCATGGAAGGGTGGAGCAGGGACGGTGACTTGCGCCTGAATTAGTTTTAAGTGATAGAAGCCTTGCGCTGCAGCTACCGCACTCTCTCCTCCTCCCCCCACCTTAGCCCGGTGTCAAGACAGAGTCGAGAAGACCGGAGATGGGAGAGGGCGCAGGTGGCTGGCGCGGCAAGTAGTCCTGGGAGGAGTTGGCTACGGTTTGCATCGATTCGTAACGCAGCATCAGTGTTGATATCGTGGTACTCCTTTCTCACGAAGTTGCCCCAGTTTTATGAGAGCCTTAGAAGTACGTTGGCGATGAGGTCGCATGAGAAGGAGTGGGGTTTTAGCAGTGTTGTTTTTCAGTATTCCACTTCTGTATTATTAATGCTTCTCTTCGACCTCCAGTAGAGTATTGTTTTCGAACACAGATTTGCCATTGTTCACTGGAATTTTCCCTGCCTGCTGATCCTATGTGAGGTGCTTCAATTAGCCGTGGTTGACTTCGAGACATTTTAGTGAGACTTTCATGAAGTCACTGGAAAAATTTTGTTTACTGCGCTTGCCAATGAGCTCCCGCAGAAAATTTGCGGACTAAAATTCACCTCAGAAGGTATTCATCAAACATTCCCACGAGGTGGTCGTTCCAGCAAAGTTGGATTTGCTTTGGACACTCAAATATCCTGGACAGGCTGGTCGATTTCGGAACTTAAGTGTCCCGAATCCGTCTTCGCTATTTCTTTCTATTTATCATCTAAAAATAACTTAAATGATACTGGTTTAGCTTCCGCGTCTAGTTTGCTAAAATACCCCGGGTTCCGCGCCGTATAGAGAAGCTGTCAAGGCTGCAGTCCTGCATATTTTCAATCTGCCGTTAAGGAGAATGTACCAACGATTCCATAGAGAGGACTGAATCCGAATGAATACCTCGTTGGCTTTAGGAAATCGGTCCTCTAGTTTCTCTTTGATTTTGATACTTCCAAGATAAGAAAAGAGAATTTGTTCACAATTATAAGGCAGTTGTCGGTAATGATGGTTGGGAGTACCGTATCTACCTCGATGGGTTTCGATTGACATGAACGTGGTGTCTAGCTATGGAGCGCATATTTTAGTGACAGGTTGCTCCACAGGCTTCAATGTATGTTTAACTTGGTCTGCTGGCACCCATGGCTCGGCAAAACTGTGCGTTCTGCAGCGGTCCCAGTCTGGTAACCGACCCGACCAGCGGGTTTAAGAAAATCTGAGCTTTCCTACACAAATTTTCAGTAAATGCGCGAAGTCTCGTTCATTCGGTTTATACGGATCAGTCGTATTGTGGCGTGCATAGACGGAGAATTTATCTTGACAAGCACCCCATTACCTACACTGGAATTTAAAAGTCCCTCGTAGAAGGCTCCCTGTAACCCCACAGATGACTCAGGGTAATTTCAGTAGATTTACCATTAACCCTAAGCTCAGGCACATGGTGGAACTTCACAATCCTCTGCAGTCTCTAAACAGTCCTATTTAGAGAAAGATCGGTCACCTTATTAGGGGAAAAAGCTACGAAACTACGCCCTCAGCTGATTATAATCACGTCCACTACACACTGATCAAGCTCGGGGATCTCACTTCCGAATGTAGCTGGCAACATTTTAACCCAAGTAATACTCAAAAGTTGTATTTATTCCCGAAGAAAAAAATTTTTCCTCAGAGATAATGTGGGTTCGAGGAGAACAATAGAATCAATTATACGATTTTCACAGCTTGACAACCTGAGGACAACCGGCTACAGATTATTTGCGCTGATAGTCAGGCGAATTCACAATGACAAAATCGAGTGCGTGACGGCTAATGTATCACTATCGGAGCTCCTCATGGTGACAAGTGAAGCAAATCAGGATTGTGATCTCACCACAAACCTCTCCTCAGCGCTGATGAACGCCTATGCAGGGGATCGACCGGGCATAAACATAAACTAGCAAATTGACGGTAAACTATTTCACATCAGTGTTACAAAAGTCAACAAAATGCCTGAGGCCAGGATATATAATTTTTTCCAACGGCTATGCATTAAATGTCCCAAATGAAATGGATATTTGGTAGGATTTGGACCTCATCGCTTTTGAATGCACCATCGTTGTACTACCTGTCAGCAGGGATAAAAATTTACCATGCGCCGACTGGTACCAACGGTATAATAGAACCAACGGAAGCTTTTAACATCAGCTCGTGAATCCTAAAAGGTAATCGGAGCTGAAGCTAGGATCTATAAAGCCAGTGTCAGGGGTTTCACCAAAAATAGACACACCTCTTGGGCACAACCGGCAGCAAAGCAGACTCGGTTCTAACCTGTATCTATTATGAACACACGATCGATTCAAGTATCGGCCTGTTCCAGCAATTGCGAATGCATTGCGAGGTCATCCAAGCGTCCGGGTTACAACACGCCCGGTTTTCCCTGTTCCGAAAGCCGGAAAGAACGAAGAAATTTAAAGGGTAGGAGACACACCGGATATCCCAGAATGGTTTAGCAGCCCAACTGAATCATTTACTGAGGTGCGACTGATAAACAGAGCACATTTTTTTACTAAGTCACAGATAAGAGTTGAGACCTAGCGGAATATCCATCAGTTGTGGCAAAGCGCTCAGATTAATGCAGTAAAGTCAGGAATATCTCCAACTTACACGCTCAATCCACGCTGAAAGTTGATGCCTGTATCTATACTAGCAAACGGGCTATTTCCTCATGAATTTATTTTTGTGAAGTTTAATTATTTCACTTTTAGCATGTCAGTTGTGTGCGCTATTCCGGGTTAAGATACTGTACTCGAATCGGCTGACCTGTCTGGTGGCATCCGAATGCTGAGAAATAGTGCACAGTGTTTACTTGACGCCTGACTGTATGTTTAACTCCATGAATAACTGAGGCCAACACTATGTAACCCACTCTCATTGCACATAAGTGGATTTGTCGCTGTAATAAACCTGACGCGCTTGATCCTATCATGACACGCTACGAGCCGTGGCCTGAAAGTTTTTCAACTGACGCTATAACCCGTCCTGCTTGAAACTGAGGGTCAGGCTGTAATGACCCCCGATAAATGTATCCTTTATGGAATTCTAGCTAATATGCGACCCAAGCCGCCCCATGAACATCTGATGCATTTGGTGTTGGGATCAGTTTGTATGTGGCACGCGTAGACTAACGGCTTGGCGTTCCCAACCACTACGCCAATATCAATATCTGCTCGTCTTGAATTTTGTCTCACACTTAAAGCTTAGTGGATGAGGGTAGATGCTGCGCATTCTGCCTCAGCATAGAGTAACACACACAATTAAGCGGTGCGACCGCTTCGTGGGACACGTGTAGAATTCTTAATGCGCGATGGTCAAACTGTCATGCCTTCTTGAAAATTCCATGTTTTTAACACGAAAGTTCCCTTTGCCAAAACAAACTCCATCTGGCATCTAATTTGTTGACAAGAAAAGTTGTCAACTGCCAGCGCTGGTGCGAAAATAATTTTTTTTCTTATGACTTGGAATCAAAATTAACTAAGAGGTACTGTACTCGGGTTCTTGCAGTGCCGCACGCCTATTGGTTGCCAGTCTTAGCCTGTGTCATCAATCGCCGTGGTGGTCCGGCGGAAGTCTCCCGAGTATTGGTCAGCTGCTATCATCGTCGCCCTGCCGTAACGGAATGGCTTGATGCGTATAGGGAAGCCAGTGTGTTCACTCGACGATTAAAAACCCTTGAATCATGACTCTGGCAGTTCTAGCCTCAGGCCTATGTCGGTCCTTTCGGGCATTTCAACCTTACGTGGTTCCACCGAGTAAGCCCGATGTTCCCGAAGTCTGAAGGCCTCTACTTCCTGCTGTATTAGTTACATATATAAAACACGGCAAAATCATTGTTGTTTGCACCGAATAATAAGTATAGGTTTTTAGTCAAAGAAAGAATTAGAAGTCCATTTTTGACCTGGACGTCCATTTTCATTTGTGAATACGTTTTCTATTTGGACATACCCACAAAGGAAGTTCTCGTTCCTTCTCAAGACAATACTGAAAATCAGCCGTAACCCATATCGGTGTTTACCAAATGCACCAGTAGTGGCGATATCTTAGAAGAACATTCAAACTTTTCTTGGACTCAACAACTTTGATCGTGGAAAAAGGCTGTTTAACTTTCCCAGATCAACTATCCTGCTCGGTGATTTAAGAAGATATTAGTTCCTATTCACCGTAAAACGTAATTCTAACTTTTCCTTGACTGTGGCTGCTCTTTCTTATCTGGTCTTTTGACACTTTTAATTCTACAGACTCTCCTAAAATTAATTCATTTCAGAATCTCATCGTTTATCTCAAAACGGAACGCGGACAACGTTCGAAAGGGCTTTTGATGAAATATATAGTTTAAAAGCAAACGAACAGTCGTTTTTATTAATAATCATTTCCCAAGTAAATCTACTTGTGTGACTTTTTGAGATCCTCATAAAATCTACGAGTTTTATTATGTTTTTGTACTTTGCATAACCATATCATTATTTGAATGTGGTCTTAAGTACACATTGGCTACAAAAATGCTAAATAATATCAGATTTCTTATCTTCATAGCGATGGTAAACTTGTTTTCGCGTAGGTCTAATGTTACTTGACGTTTGGGGACGGACTGCCTGATAATGGGTTCTTTTGAAGGAACTTCGATTACCGTACGGATTTATTTCACGTTTGAAGTTTTTTTTACTGTCAAAGCATTTTGGCCTTGGCATTCAAAAGGAAGTGCATGCAAACAGTGCCGGTCGAACGTAAATCGAACTGGTCCCGTGACTGCCTGCATGCTTTCGCTAGCAGTTGAACTAGCAATGCGCGCAAGTGGTCCGCGGGCCTGCCATATACGAATTTAAGGATAGCTCAACGAAGACGGCACTCCTCGTTGGACTGCACGCGTCATATGGCGTCACACAGCGAAATAGGCATTATAGGAGTGTCTGCCCTACTACAGGTAGGATAATTTGAAGAAAAAGCACATTCAACAGGACACTTTTAAGAGAAAATAAGCCAAGCCTATCAGGACAAAACAATTTGGTCGGCTTAGTTCAGGCTTTTTGTAAAGTAGTCACTGATGGTGTACAAAACGTGATACACTGTAAAATAATATTTCGGAAAGGGTAAACTGATAGGCACATGGATAACCTCCGTAATTTTACCAGGAAGAAACTCCTATACTATTAGTTATCACAAATACTAGTCTCCCATAACCAAGAGATGTGGTTAAGGTATTAAGTATACTTAAACTATAAAAGGGTTTAAACCACTCATTGTGTTACCTAGTCCGAGAGCGTATATATCGCCTCGACTCGGCTGGTTTAAAATGTCAGCTGACTTTAATTTTCGTCAATGCATCCGGGATTTGGAATGGATTATAGTGGCCGTTTGCATGGTGGCTAGCCATCAGAAACGATACAGTTTTATGAAGATAATATTACCAGGACGCTGCCGGACAGACATTGAACGCTCTAGAATACTCATTGTATGACGACGGCTCGCGCAGCTCTGCTCAGCCGTCTGGCAGGCTATATATCCTCAGTGTACTTACACAGACAGGACTTCAGTACCCCGAAAGAGAAAAAAAATGGAGGCACAGTAGAAAGCCTTATGCCGTTTTGGGAAAGCAAATTACATTCATAAAGTTGTGTATGCGCTTCCTTGCAGTTGCTCAGAGTGAAATTCCGGATGGAAAAGAAGGCCCAAGACAACCGCTGCTTCATCGCAGAGCTTTTTTTCACACACCGACCCGTTCTCTCCGTGGTTTGCAGCAATAACCGAACCTGTAGAATACAAAACTATCCTGCACTGGTTGTATCATAACATTAAATAGCCGCCTATGCAACTCCTTTATGCATCACCCGAGTTTTTATTTCGACTTTTAGGTGTATAATTCCTCGACATATCCCACTGGATCAGTATTCCTGTCGGACCAGCAGTTTTGCTTGAAGCCCGGCAAAACGCCAGTCCTAAAATTGGCCAATTACGGTGTTTGTCAGGATGCATGCCACATAAAACACTGTCGGCTTAAATTAGCACTTAAAATTCATTTTATTTGAAGGTAATCGGAAATCCCCACGGCGTTTCTTTGCGCTACCTTTGTGCTCCTATCCTAGAAGCCTGCACCTCCAAAGTTTTTTGTAACTTAAATCAAATTCTTTATTCTTATCCTTCGTTAAGCCATGAATTTCAACTGACCTTTCCAGCAAAGTCTCTACTTTTAGATATGCAGCTCGGCAAGACACCAGGATAGGACCCCCACAGTCATGCAGATGGTCAGGGCGAAAATTCCGGAAGGTAACGTGTTCTAACTCTCACCTTAATATTAACTCTTATCCGGATCCTTACCCAAACTCCGAACTTAACACTCATCCTAAACATAGTTCTAACCCTTTTATCCCCGGAATTGAGTGCAAGGATACCTTATAACGGCGTGTTCCTGTTCCCGTGTCATACCTTAAGCCCTGCAAGTCACGCAATCTTCTGTACCTTTAGTACGGTTTGTCCTTAAGGCCTCAATTAATTTCTGTTGCGGTCTTTCGGGTAGCTTTATTTCGTACGTTTCATGGGCTCTTCTCAGTACTGTGCCTAATTCTATTCAACCCATTTTTCGAATCGCGGAGTGTACAACGGAATGGCTGGGTGGCACACGGCCACAGTGGTTTATTAGTATTATCAGCCCAGCCGTAAATACCAGCCAATGAAGAGACTTAAAAAGCGCTATTCGGGTGCTAAGGGCAGGCACACGCACGCAAATACGACCACTTGGAAGTTGTGTTGGTGTTCTGGTTTTGTGTCTGTCGCCACGTAGGCAACGCCACTCCGCTACTAGAAACACTGCAGACATTACCTTCTCTCATTAGCCCAGCCCAGTCATAACCAAAACAGCATCCCTTTATGGATCGCGAGCAGAGGGCTGTGTGTGACCAGAGCGCGTAAAGGTGAGAGAAAGAGAGAAAAAATACGCTTTATTTTGACAGTATCTTCCAAAATTTTCAGCAAGTATGGGTCCCTTCATTGTGACCAGGAGATGAATTAAAGATTGACGCAAGAGTCAATAGGCTAAGATAAAAATGAACTCTGAAGAATTTTTCTCCCGGGTATGAATACACAGCAGGATTTACTGGTTCCAACAAATTTCGCGACGGCTTATTAACTGCAACCCGTAGTTGCATAACACATACAACGGACAGAAACAGACAGCCATTTGAATTTGCACAAAACTTCAATGCACTGTAAAGAATAATCAGATGAAAGACGCTACCTTAAAACATCATATAGGAAAGATAAGATAGGGGAGGAGGAGGAGGAGGAGGAGGAGGAGAAGAAGAAGGAGGAGGAGGAGGAGGTAACATAAATCACAGTCATGAGGCAATGTAGGTGTGCAGATTACCGGAGCAATTAGAGATCGACCACGTTGTCTTACTGCTTACATAGGTCGAGTTTCACCCACCGTATATAGGCTGCTTCAAAGTAGCGCAAGGTCCGAGTTGTTCGTGCCCGAACAAATACTTTGTAAGCTTTTTTGAGGTCAACAGAGTGAACGCTGTCCAGCAGATGTTTCGTAATCGCAGACTGTGGTACTTTATTTTCTTAGCTGAAATGCTAGTTAGGCAAATGCTCAGAGACCCTGGCTGCCAATGGCCTTTGCGTTCGCCCGATGCACTTCCATCCGCAAGTGCACATTAATTCATAAACACAATTTGGGGAGGCATGCAACGGCAAGGCATAATTTGCCCGGTTAATTGGAAAGCTTCAAGTAGGATTGATAAGGACGAGTTCAGCTGCATTGTACATATTTCTGCGGTGCAGCGCAACCGTCGCTTGATTGTATTTGAAATGTTGTCACCCTTAAAAGGTAAGGATATGATGACAGACTTTCGTTCTAACAAACTGTTCCGTCAAGTAAGGCCGTAAACAATTGCTGCTTTTTGATTGAAGCGTGCCGGATAGCCGCGGTTAAGTAAGGCTGCTCTGCTGCGGGCAATTTCGGTATCTAGGGTCTTACTCGAGCGAAAATTCATCGCTCTTTGAAAGATAGTATGTAGCTGATTTCGCCTCCATTGCATTGGAACAAAGCTTGTAAAATGTAAGTTTTGCTTTTTTCAGGCATTTGTGTGGAACAAAGAGCGCATCACTGACTCATCGCCCTCTCTAAACCAAGAGAACGTCTAAAAGAGTGGCTTGTTGCACTGCTCCATTTTCACTGTGCGTTTAATCTTCCGACGCACTTAACATAACATTATGAAGGTCTTCAGCGTCCTCCTTATGAAAGTATTCAGAGTCCTCCTTGTTAGCAAAAATCGTAAATATATCATTCCCGTATCTTCTGTATAATGTTATGTTACCTTTTTATGAAACATTTTATTCTAGGTAACCTATAAAAACGTCGGCGAAGGTTGGCCCGAGTGGACTTCCCATTGAGACTCCGTCAATATGTCAGTAAAGTTGCCCATTAAACAGAATTTGAACATTTTGGTTGCGAAGTATCAACAATTTACGTAGTAGTTTGGCAAGACCTTTCGTCTGATCATTCTTTACAGTGAACCATGACCCTTTATTTTATGCATTGATATTGCATTGCATATTCAAACTGCTGTCTGTTTCTTTTCGTTGTCTGTGTTATGCAAAGACGGGGTGCAGTTCATAAGCCGTCGCGAAATTTGTTGGAACAAATAAATCCTGCTGCGTACGCTGGTTTTAAAATAAAAATTAATGTCTATTACGATTCAAGTCTCTGAATTTCTGTTCCTTTGCACGTACGGTGTCGTCCCAGAAATGTCAATACGAAAGCTGATATGCTGGTTACGGCAGGAAATATGTCAGAGGCCTCGGTGCATGGGGCGCCAAGCCTTCGCAGCAATTAGTTCAGAGTGAAGGGGAGGGATATCAGCATCTAAAATTCAATCAGTTAATTGCTGGACCGTTGTGAAATTTCGTTCTATTAGCATATCAACTAAGAAGCCATAAGAAGCACCAGCAGCAGAGGAGGGCGTTCGCAGGATACGCGATACCTCTCGCTAGTGCGGGTGGGGTAAAGGCTCGTTTGTCCCGATAGGCTCCGCGTATTTTCTCATAGTGTCATCTATGAAATACTGTTTACCTACATAGAAGAAAACATGATCGAGAAACCCAAAGTTGCATGCAGATACGAGCAGAGCTGGTGTGCGTGGAGATGTTCGGTTAGACAACAGCCTGTTTAAAAACCAATCTCGCGTGTCATGGGTACAATACCTATGGTCTATCACATCAGGTTTGAAACTTGCAGTGTTCCGGAACTGCACTCAAGAGATACTTTCTGTTATGAAAAACCGTCCAATTTCTTAGCAGTTTGTCCAAATGATTAAAAGGGATTTAAACCTGTAAGCATACAGTAACCTGTTAAGTTTTACCGATTGGCTGTTGTGAGCGATACAGAAATGACAGGTTTATAGTGGGCATGAGCTTGTTCACCTTGTGTTTTCTAGAATCCCTTACCTGAAGCTCCAAAGGCGTTCTTGGTGCCTTAACTGCTACAGCTCGGCTAACCACTGGCTTAAAATGTACCTATATGCCAATTTTCGTATTAATTTGTGCAAACAGAATAGTCCAGCACTTGCCATACTTTTTCTGGCGTTGCTCGTTACAGAAGTCACCTGGTAAACTGGTAGAGATCACAATTATCCTTATTTCGCACGTACCTATTTGGCGGACACAGATTAAGCTGTAAACTTGGGTCAACTATCCGTGTACTGTAAACTGGAATGTGTCTCAGTTTCAGCTGCATTTATTTTTTCTAGTCTACAAGCTGTACACTTCCCATTTAAGGAAAATCGTACAATGTTTTTAAGAAGGTTCTACATAGCGCCAATAAAATTGGACCAAGTTGCACACTTAAAAAGGGACATTTATAAACGCAAAGGGATACGGGGCTGTTTGATTAAACATTTCACGGTCCTAAAATATTATATTCAAAGGTTTTTCAAACCGAAAGGTACAATTTCTCTGAGTAGCAACTTCCAGGAAAATGCCGGAAATTATTTTTCATGCGTGCGTTTTTATAACTGTGTCTAAATTTATCAGGGGATCGACATGGGAAACCACTACAGCTTAAATCATCATCTTCAGCGATTTTGGAATCTGCAACTGGGTGAAAAGATGTGCATTCAAAAAGGCATTATTCTAGCATGACTGAAATATTTTGATATTATGCTGCATGATAATCAATATTACATAAATATTACGCCTAAGTAATCCTTCCTAGCCAAAACTATATTTCAGAATTTTAGTTAATTATTCACGGGTGATGTTACCTATGGCAGTTATTTTTCTGCCGAAATTGACCCTATTCATGTTATTTTTCAGAAGAATCTGTCTAATTTATTCGAGGTAAGGCTCTGAAAGCTGACTGGAAATTAGTTCTGTCAGTAAACGTAAAAGCGTTACTCTCAGACCGTAAATTTGCTTAATCCACAGTCGCAATCTCCTTGCAAATCTTCCTTTATTAGGAAATTTCCCTTATGTCTGCCCATTTTTAATTGACTATAAAGCTAACGTATGCTCGCCAAATTGTATTTTGAATTTTTAAATGGGAATTTTCGCTACTCTAATTGACTATAAGTTAAATCCTTCAGTATATTTCTGTACCTCTTTCCGGACAGTAAGGCATCTCAAGTTCTAATGAGTCTCTGATATTTCCAAACATATGTGAGATGGAAAAACTAGGTGAAGCTACAATGTATTCGTGTGAATTTGTTTACTGCGTGCTTGTAAGTGCCGAATGCCAGCAAAGACCAGCAGCAATTAGCCTTTCCTTTCGAAGGTTGGTCCACCTCCGCCCTTCTACCAAGTTATGCCTTTCCGAGGTAAAAAAGTCACAAAAACAGCATGCGGTTTTTGGTTAAAATATTATTCAAAATAATCACGGACAGAACGTTTTTGTATAGGTTAACGACTGTGTGCCTGTGTGTGCAGGCGTGCCTTCCACAAGAGGTCATCGGTGTTTATCACTGCCGCCGGAGCGTGAAGGGTAGGAGGGTCCGTTGCGCGCATTGTTTCATGCTTTGGCGGATGTCCACTTGCTGGCGCTGATCGGTCAGGTGGTGGCGACCGCTGCTTGTGCATCTCCAGGGTGCGTTCGCCTGTGTGCGCGCATATTCGACCTGTCAGCGAAACGGCGTGCGCATAATGGGCATGCGTAGGGCTTCTCCCCGGTGTGGACACGTCGGTGACTCTCCAGTAGCCAGGGTCGAGAAAACCGTTTCCCACAGTCCAAACAAGGATACGGCATGGTATGGGTGGCTTCGTGTAACCTAAGATAAAATGAACTCCTTTTCTGAGTCTTCAAAAACGAGCAAGTCGGTAGTTAGTAATGACAGTATCATTTATGTACGTCAAGTGGGATCCCCGTTGGATCAGATATACATACGTGCGCACGTCCCATCTGCATACCCTTCACGGCGTTCCAGTCACTAGGCCCATAAAACGCGCTTTGGCGCGTGTGCTCGGCAATGATTGGCTGATTGAGCAATGTTCAAGGTAACTTCCGCCCGTGGTGTCCTTGCGCAGAATGCACTGTCAGTATGATTTGTGCACTTCGTCTTAAGCGCATCGCATTTATGCTAGAAGAACATCATCTTAATAATGAAAAGATCGCAATGAGACAAAAGGGTGCACTGCTTTTTACATGACAGGTGTTGGATTCAAGACGTGTAGAAACGAAAAAATATGGCATTTATCAATAAGTTGAAAAAATAAATGACTACGACACATTCATCTTCTTGTTGGTATTCTCAAACTTCTGGGGGGTGGACGAACCATACGAACAGGATACTGGGGAGGGCGGAAGGACATCTCCGGTATTGGCATCCGGGCAGTCGGGGAGTATTTGGCAATCGAGACATACCTGCATGAAGACCTAGCATTATAGGTCTTACTACAGAACCTGCAGTGGAATGACTTTGTCACGCGTGGAAGGCTGCTGCAAGTGGTTTCCCTGGTTGTGCTCCCGGAGATGGAGAAATCGAGGGGTCGACACTGGAAATCAATTGACTCTTTCTGCATTGAGGCGGTGATAAATTGTGTATCCTTTTGCGACCTTTCAATTCCCAGAAGATTTTCAATGGAGAAGGCTGCCGCGTTAGGTGATAAGGGGAGGGTCTTCGAGACGGAACGTGAGTGACTGGCGGCATAGCCACTGTCTGTTGAGTGTACCAGATTGGTCAGAATCTCTGATTGAGTCACGGATTGCCCAGTTGAAGCATTTGTCTTCCACTTTGGGGTTGAGGTCAGACTCCCTTGAAGATCGAAAGCTAGAAGGGTACACGTAGATATAATGCGCATTTGGTCTGCGAATTAAACCTACCGATTAGCCCACTATTAAATGTGCCATCTTAACTCCCTCTCATCACAGCCGAATCCGATAAATATGGTGCTTTTTTATAAATCTCTTAAAATTGGAATAGGTACAAACCAAACATAGAGTAACTCCATGTCAGATAAGGTTTACTTATCTGGAATTTTGATCCTCAGACAGATATCCCCGAGTATAAAAAAATAGAAGTACTGTGCATGTGGGAAGCTTCAGACTGCTTCAGCAGGAACAATAAACAGTGACATGTATCAAAGCCATAGCCTCACTAGCAGCTTCAGTTTCCCTCTCATCTCTGCACCTGTTATTCTAACGTTCAAAATCCTTGGTCTTTTAGCATTCGGGTAGTACACTCACGCAGCATTACCCTCAGTCATTTCGAATATTATTTGATTCATAAACGGTAGCAGAAGAAAGCTATATAGGGAATACTTTTGCTAGGGTAGTTGGTCACTAACCAATTAGGTTACGGAACCTGTTCGTCCCATTAGGTCTTGGGGCTCAAACTAGAACCCTCACAGCCAGTCGCATAGCTACTAGCAATATAGGCGGATAAGATGGTATAGGTAAAGATAAAGGAGACTGGAACGACCAGTTCAGGTTTGTTAGCCATCAGCAGCTGGTCATACCCAATCCAAATCACAACCGACATGATAGGGGGCCGTGACACAATCTTAGCGCATGTGATCCAATGACCAAAGATCTTGGGCTCTAAGCTCAGGTGATCCGCACCTGGGGTTGGGTATAACTGGCTGCTGACGGCTAACATGTCAGAAGGGACTATTCTGTTCTGCCTTATCTGCCTATAACACTAGTTGCTATGTAACTGACTGCGAGGGTTTTAGCTTCAAGAGACAATGGGATGAACAATTTCCATAACCTGATCGGTGGGCGCCCATTTACTATAACTAATATTCCCGATCACAACCACCAGGACAAAGTGCTCGTGACTCAATAGTAGAGCGTCAGACACAATTACCTAAGATCCTGGGGTCCAATCTCTAATGGTGGGGTTGGGAATGACTGACTGAGACGGCTAACATGCCAGAAATGGCTGCTCCGGTCTCCCTTGTTTTTGCGGCCACCACTTTATATATCAATGCCTTTGTGACCGGAGGCTATTCTGGGGACTTTATCATAATCAAACAATGTGGCTATTGTCATCAGACCTTAAAATAGCCAGCAAATCATCTAGACTGCCTCTCTCTCTCTCTCAGGTCCTACAGTAACAGAGGAACTCCAGGTCCTCAAAAGGAATTGGCAAACAAAGTTTTTAGCCAATGTCGACTTGCGCCGACAAGGCTGCATGCAGTAATATGCCCTCAAAAAACGTCCTCCTTTAGTGCAGAACCTTGCAGTAAACACTGGTATCCCCCAGTGCTCCAAGTGGTTCCAACCGAGATTAGGCTACACCACAGGCTGGTATAAGAAACATCGTGATTCCAAAGAAATTTAATTTTCAGTAAAAGCGGAGGAGCTGCATATAAATAAGGGTAATTTCCAGCAAGATTTAAAACCCCAACAAGCTAAACAATCAACATCCAAGTTAGAGATTAATTTCTGAGGAACTTAAAAAGCCTAAAGCTAAACTTTAGATTCAGGCTTTGATGAATTACATTTCGTGCCCAACAATTTACAAAAAATGTCCACCAAATTCCTCGACATTTAAGAGACAATTACTTAAGTTTCTTGCATTAAATTGAATTAAATTTCAGGCTATTTGAATAGATGTATGCATAAGCGAGAAGCCCAGAAATGAATAACGCCAGAGAAGAGAGTGTGCGGTGAAAATGACCAAAAAAATCGCGAAAGTGTACTTTATTACTTACTAAATACTGTGGTATCGCAGTGTACTGTCCGTAGGAAAGGAAAGAAAAGTTGTTCCATACTCGCTCTCTTTTCTAGCGATAATTCGCCCATCGTTGAGAAGGATGAAGGGAGCAACACATCTCTCTAAATATATATACAATTATACGAGAATGGCGAAGGGGTGGATGGGAGGGGGTGACACACTAGGGTCAGTAGGATGCGACCATAACGGTTACACGTCTCCGGTATTAACAGCTCAGATCGGCTTCCATACCTACCTCTCCCTAGATAAAAGCAATTGGCTGCGATCTATCGGACTGCCGATACAAGCGAACTCAGCCTGGGCGTTTACTCGCCCCCCCTTTGAACCAGTTTCACTCACTTCCAGCCGTCTTATTGGTTCACAGTCAAACGGGGCTTTGATTGGTAATAAGCATGAACGTTTGCCCACCCTCTCGCTTCCCCCGTGAGACTGGCTAACCCAATACTGGACTCATCTTACTGAGTCTGCCGCACGCGTCAGTGATTGGGCATTCCGTTCTTGAGAAATGTGAAGTCACCGAAAGGAAGCAACCCGCCAAGTAGACGATCAAAACTGCAGTTCAAAGTTGCAAAGGCCATAGCACAGATATTTTTCCTTAGTAAATATTCACTTGGCTGAGTAACCTAGAAAATATTTATGCTCCACCTTTAAAAACAAATGGAATCTTCGGAGGACAAATTCCTCAAACCGTTAAAAATTGAGCAAGTAATATTTCTTCCATGCCCCAAGCTCCTACTTGATCGGACAATAAAATTTATTGGAAGTAGCAAACTTTGATCCGAAAACCGGCAAGTTTGGGCAACAAGACAGAATCTGTAAGTATTATCTTACCAACGTCATTCAGTTTGAAGGCACAAAAATGTTCTGCCATCTACTTCTCATTAATAAAGGGACTTTAATCTGCGCTGAAAAACGACCTTAATTACCAAGCCTATAGCCCCCGAAAAGGGCATCAAACCAAGTGATTACCCAGGGACAATGTATGGCCATTGTTATGCTGGTGGTCAAACGATAGGTTCACTAAATATGTCATCTCTCTGTAAAAGTTCGTCAGGCGGTAAACTTTAACCGAAGAGGTACACCGTTACTTTCTGTATTCGAAAAAGGGTAGCTCGATTCAGACAGTGCTTCCATTGCGGCTTCAACAAGAGTGCTGTCTCGGAGCTCAAGTCAATATCCCATTTCTGTAGGTGGAAGCAAGAGATGTTATTTCCCCTGGGAATATATGATCGGGCAACGTGATGCATTAAACTGACTTGAGAAGTGCTTTTTTAGCTGAGAACTCTCTCATCTTTAGTAATTTTTTTGTGATTAAACACAAACACTACTGTTTTTCGATTAAGGACTATGGCCCTCTTATCTTCGCAGACCGACTTTTTACTATCCACTTACCAATCTAACCAGTCCTTACCAGTTTTTTCCTGGTTCAAAGGGGAAGCGTTTCGAACAAGGGTCTGTACTTATCAAAAAAAGTTTTACTGACAAGGCTATAAGTTGGCATATTTACGTATTCTCCCAAACTTTTTCCCATTATGGTTCTACAACTTTCCAAGTTCCATCCAATTTCTGTGTCGACCATACGTGTTGAACCATCCGCCGCACTTACTTGGATCGCATACTAGCCACGGAGGTTTTTCCCAAGGCAGTAGCATGGCCAAATACAACTCAAGAGTGGCATACTAATGCAGCCGACAGTCATTGGCTTAATATATGGTGCCAGCCACCCGAATGCACGATGAAGTATGTAAGGCAGACCTACTTTGCAGAATCTACAATTGTTCGGATGGAGGTGCTTCTGGGTAGTCCTCATTATGTCAGTGCTCTGCGGTGTCAATTTCTGCTGTACATATAGCAGAACTGAATCGGCTGCTTTAAAAGTCTATGGTGAAGTGTTTGGAAAAATGACCGCGAAAATATGTGCGAACCTCTCAAGTTGTTGGCTGCTCTGAAGGTACATTTATGTGCGCTAAACAGAAACACATTTCAAACTGACTTTTGATGACTGTTTTATGACTTAAGGTAGTTACAGCGGTAGGTCTTCGGCATAGGGAAGTAAATGACTGTATGGCGTGCAACTGTCACAAGATTTTAACCCTCAACTTTGGTGTCAGCCAAGCTAACTTGGCCAACGGGAATTACATTTAGGGGACAGGGATTCCGAAATTCACTTCCTCTATGCGTTAGCATCTTACTTGATATTGTAGAGGTTGCCACCTACCCTCTAACCGGTCAGAGCTTCAATGAAAAAACCCATGTTGGTTTACACACGTATGCTCGTTTCGACACATTTTAGCCCTTAAATAACATGTTGGAATACATTAATTACCTTTTCGGACTATGGCATGGTTCCATGAATTTGGCTTTTTCTCATTTTAGTGGAGAAATTTGGATACGACGCATTACGAGTTTATATGAACGTAGTCGATCGTTCTCTCACTAACCCAAATCGTGACCCATAGTGGAGTTTGGTAGCCACCTGGGTCACTAATCAGCCCTATTTAGGGATAGCACTGCTTACCCCCTCGCGGGAGAGGGGGCGAGAAAAGGTGCCCTAAACAAATGCTGGGTCTGGCGACTGCTGCAGCAGACCGTGGCTAGCAGACTGCAATTAAATGTGGTCGAAAAACTCTAAACAATATCAACAACAACTCCTCTCCCAATCCCCCCAACCGTACCCTTCGGGGTACCCTCCGGGCTGCTCGGGTGTGTCCGCTCACACTAGCAGCCTGGAATGTTCGTTCCCTTTTAGACAATCGGAGGAGCAACCGGCCGGAACGGAGGACGGCACTAGTCGCTCGGGAACTGGCGCGCCACAAGGTTGACATTGCTGCTCTCAGCGAGACCCGATTCTCTGAACAGGGTCAGCTGGAGGAGGTGGGCACCGGCTACACCTTCTTCTGGAGCGGCCGACCAAAGGCAGAAAGACGCGACGCTGGTGTCGCCTTTGCCATTCGGAACGGCATCGTGTGACGTCTACCCTGTCTACCGCAGGGTATAAATGATCACCTTATGTGCCTCCGCCTACCACTTCGGGGAGACAAGTTCGCCACCATCGTCAGTGCCTACGCTCCACCAATGACGAGCTCTGATGCGGCGAAGGACAAATTCTACGATGATCTACACTCCTTCTTGGCGACTGTGCCGAAGGTGGATAAGTTAATTGTCCTTGGTGACTTTAACGCCCGCGTTGGCACAGACAGTTCTTCGTGGAGAGGAGTGCTGGGTCCCCATGGTCTCGCTGGCTTTAATGACAACGGTCTTCTTCTCCTACGAACCTGCGCTGAACACCGCCTAATTCTGACCAAAACCTTCTTCCGCCTCCCAAAACGGCAAAAGGCGACCTGGGTACATCCTTGATCGTGACACTGGCACCTCTTGAACTATGTTCTCTTCCGGAGGCGAGATAAACAGGACGTGCTGGTGACAAAGGCGATCCCCGATGCCGATGGATGGATGGATCACCGCCTCGTCATCTCCAAGATGAGGCTCCGTCTGCAACCCCGCAGGAGACCCCAAGGTAAGCGGCCACAAGGTAAGTTTAATACTGTTTTATTGAATGTGCCTGCTCACCATCTACATTTTAGCAACAAACTGGCCAACCGTTTAGCTAACCTTCCAGTCACCGATGTGGACGTCTCCGTGGAGAACCGCTGGTGTCAGCTGAGAGATACCATTCAATCCACTGCCCTGGATGTCCTCGGCCGCGCATGTCGTGAGCACCAAGGCTGGTTTGATGACAACGACGCAGCTATCAACGCTCTGCTCGTCGAGAAGAACCAGTTACACAAAGCCTACATCGATCGCCCTACTGCTGCAAACAAGACAGCCTTCTACCGAAGTCGCCGCCTTGTACAGCAACGGCTGCGGGAGATGCAGGATGCCTGGATGATGCATAAAGCCAAGGAAATCCAAGGGTACGCAGACCGAAACGAATGGAAGAACTTATTCGCCGCCACCAAGGCTGTCTACGGACCTCCCTTCTAAGGCGCTGCCCCTCTTCTCAGTGCCGATGGCAGGCCGCTGCTCACTGAGAAGACGCAAATCCTGACGCGATGGGCAGAACACTTTCAAAGCGTTCTCAACCAGCCCTCCACCATCTCTGACGCCACCATCGATCGCCGGCCTGAAGTGGAAATCAACGTCGACCTTGATCTACCGCCCTCTCTCCAAGAAACCATCAGAGCCGTGCAGCAACTCTCCAGCGGGAAAGCACCTGGCTCGGACACGATACCTGCTGAAATTTACAAGCATGGTGGACCCCAGCTGATGAATCGACTCACAGTACTCTTCCAGGAGATGTGGCACCAAGGACAAGTCCCACAGGATTTCAAAGACGCCACCATTGTCCACCTATACAAGAAGAAAGGGAACTTCCAACTCTGCGACAACCACCGAGGAATCTTGCTGTTGAACATCGCTGGAAAGATATTCGCCCGCATTCTCCTCAACCGCTTGAACGCTCACCTGGAGCAAGGACTGCTCCCGGAAAGCCAATGCGGCTTCCGACGACACAGAGGAACAATCGACATGATCTTCGCTGCTCGCCAGCTGCAAGAGAAGTGCCAAGAGATGCGAACTTACCTCTACACTACCTTTGTAGATCTGACGAAAGCCTTTGACACGGTGAATCGCGACGGGCTGTGGAAAATCATGCAGAAATTCGGCTGTCCTCAACGGTTCACACATATGGTACGTCAGCTTCACGACGGGATGATGGCGCGCGTTGCTGACAACGGGACAGTATCTGAAGCATTCGCAGTGACCAACGGAGTGAAGCAAGGCTGCGTCCTTGCACCTACCCTCTTCAGCCTCATGTTCTCTGCCATGTTAATGGATGCCTACCGTGACGAACGCCCCGGGATCCGCATCGCCTACCGGATGGACGGCCGCCTCCTCAACCAACGACGGATGCACTTCCGCTCGCGTGTCTCCACAGCCACCATTCACGAACTTCTATTCGCTGACGACTGCGCACTCAATACAACGACAGAAGAGGAAATGCAAAGGAGCATGGACCTCTTCGCTGCCGCCTGTGACAACTTCGGACTTCGCATCAACACTGAGAAAACGGTTGTGATGCATCAACCGTCGCCCAACACTCTACACCACAGCTCACATCAATGTCAATGGCGCCCAACTTAAATCTGTGGATACCTTCACGTACCTAGGCAGCAATCTCTCACGCAGCACCAAAGTTGACGATGAGATCGCCCATCGGATCGCTAAAGCCAGTCAAGCCTTTGGACGCATGCAAAATGTGGTCTGGAATCGACATGGTCTCCACCTCAGCACCAAACTCAAGATGTACAAAGCTGTCATATTGCCGACGCTGCTGTATGGAGCGGAGACGTGGACGATCTACCAAAAGCAGGCGCGGAAGCTCAACCACTTCCACCTCAGCTGTCTCCGCAGAATACTAAAGCTGAGTTGGCAAGACAGGATACCGGACACGGAAGTGCTAGAACGAACAGGCATTCTCAGCATTTACGCTCAGTTGAAACAACTGCAACTGCGCTGGAGCGGTCACCTTGTGCGGATGGACGACGAAAGGCTACCCAAACGACTCTTCTACGGAGATGTCGCCATGGGTTCTCGTCGACAAGGGGGTCAAGTACGACGCTACAAAGACACTCTGAAGACCTCCCTGAAGCAATTGCAGATCAACCCGGAGTCCTGGGAGGACCTTGCCCGGAATCGATCGGCTTGGAGGAGAACAGTGAAGACAGGGGCAGCAATCTACGAAGCCAACAGGATCGCCGCTGCCAAGACCAAAAGAGCGGCACGAAAGTCACCAGCGCCCCGGACCAACATCGCCAATGCCCAGGCCCTTCCAACATGCCCGCGCTGTCACCGCACCTTCCGCGCGCGAATCGGCCTAGTCGGACATCTTCGGACGCAATGCATCAACAATCCGACAATTCAAAATTCTACGTCAACTTCTGCCAACCCTCCTTCGGACTCCCCCACCCTCACCCCTGCCATCAATTCCATTAGTCCCACCATCATCGAGACAACATCACAACGCTCAGCACGTGTTACCCCACCACCACCGCCACCACCACCACTACTACCATCAACGATGGGGACTCTCTCCTAAACTGTCCTCATTGCGACCGCACACTCACCTCACGCATCGGCCTGGTCGGTCACTTGCGAATCCATCGTACAGAGACTGGTGAACCAGTGCCTGGAGCTCCAACACACAGCAGAGATCGCCGCCTCCACTGCCCTCACTGTCCTCGTGCATTCACTCATCGCATGGGCCTATTCGGACACATGCGCATTCACAAAAACCTGCGGTAAACCACCGGAGGCTAAGCTACATCACCGTACACTACCTACACCAATACATCGACAACACCCTCACCATTACCATGTAACTGAGTCTATCACGGTTTCCTAGAAACCGTGGCTGGGAAGACTGCCAATCTGACGCTTACACCAGGCCACGCCGTCGGCTCAGTGTATGTGCTGTGTGTGTCGAATGGCTGACCAGTGGACTGGGAGTCAGACGGCGATGGCTGCTCCATATCCCCTGAGTTTGTGAATCCTGGTGTGTGCGTTATGGGGGCCAGGTCGTGCTGTGGCGCGCGAAGACGGGTACGCCGATCCGTCAGCCAATGCGCCCACTCCCACATCAGGCAACTGACCGGCTCGGACAGTAGTCTGACTGTGGGGGTGGGGAGAGAGTGAGGTCGAGAGCTCAGCGCATTTTCCTCACTATAAACAATCTGACGCGCTTGAAACTATCACGGTGCGCTAAAAGCCGTGGCTTGGAAGGTTGCCAACTGACGGGATAACTCGGACCGCATGGTCAGCCCAATGTGTGTTTTGTGTGAAGTGGCTGACTGGCGGACTGAGAGTCAGGCTGCAATGGCTCCTTCTTAATGTGGCCTTTATGGCACTCCCACTCCGTGGGATCCGAGCTAGGTGTGGTGGTACGCCGAGGGCGGCTCCGGCCGCACCAGCCACCTGCGCCCTCTCCCATCTCCGGTCTTCTTGACTGTGTCATGAGACCGGGCTCAGGTGGGGGAGGAGAAGAGAGTGCGGTAACGTTGAGTGCCGCGGTTGGAAGGTTGCCAACTGACAATTACACTCAGACCTCGCAGTTAGTCCAATGTGTGTTGTGTGGAGTGGCTGACTGGTGGTCTGAGAGTCAGGCTGCGATGGCTCCTTCTTAACGTGACCTCTGGCTATCTCACACATGTGAGATGTAAGCCGTTCAACCCCTGTTGTGTGAAATCCTGGTGCTTGTGTTTGGGGGGCCAGGTCGTGTACGTAGTACACGTAGACGAGGTCACCAGCAGCTGCGCTCGCTTCCGCATCAGACAACTGACCGGCTCGGACAGTGGTCTGATTGTGGGGTGGGGAGAGAGTGAGGTCGAGAGCTCAGCGTATTTTCCTCACTATAAACAATCTGACGCGCTTGAAACTATCACGGTGCGCTAAAAGTCGTGGCTTGGAAGGTTGCCAACTGACGGGATAACTCGGACCGCCTGGTCAGCCCAATGTGTTTTTGTGTGGGTGGCTGACTGGCGGACTGAGAGTCAGGTTGCAATGGCTCCTTCTTAATGTGGCCTTTATGGCACTCCCACTCCGTGGGATCCGAGCCAGGTGTGGTGGCACGCCCTAGGGCGGCTCCGGCCGCGCTAGCCACATGCGCCCTCTCCCATCTCCGGTCTTCTTGACTCTGTCTCATGTGTGTGTGTGTGCGCCCCTAAACGGGCCACGTGGTAGATGCGTTGGACCAACACGGGGGCCACATTAGGACATGACATGCGTTATTCGGGTTGCCTCCCATAACAAATGCCGAACATAGAGGTGTGGTGGCACGCCTAGGGGCGGCTCGGACTTGGGGGACCCAGCCGCGCCAGCCACCTGCGTCCTCTCCCGCCTCCGGTCTTCTTGACTCTGTCTTGACACCGGGCTCAGGTGGGGGAGGAGGAGAGAGTGCGGTAGATGCAGCGCAAGTCTACTATCACTTTAAACTAAATCACGCGCAAGTCACCGTCCCTGCTCCACTTTCCCATGGAGCATACGGTGGACATCGTCGGACTACGACGGTCGAACTGTCGTGTGTGTGTGTGCCCCCTAAACGGGCCACGTGGTAGATGCGTTGGACCAACACGGGGGCCACATTAGGGCACGGCAGGCGTTATTCGGGTTGCGCTCCCATAACAAATGCCGAACATGGAGGTGTGGTGGCACGCCTAGGGCGGCTAGGACTTAGGGGACCCAGCCGCGCCAGCCACCTGCGTCCTCTCCCGCCTCCGGTCTTCTTGACTCTGTCTTGACACCGGGCTCAGGTGGGGGAGGAGGAGAGAGTGCGGTAGATGCAGCGCAAGTCTACTATCACTTTAAACTAAATCACGCGCAAGTCACCGTCCCTGCTCCACTTTCCCATGAGCATACGGTGGACATCGTCGGACTACGACGGTCGAACTGTCGTGTGTGTGTGTGCCCCCTAAACGGGCCACGTGGTAGATGCGTTGGACCAACACGGGGGCCACATCAGGGCACGGCATGCGTTATTCGGGTTGCGCTCCCATAACAAATGCCGAACATGGAGGTGTGGTGGCACGCCTAGGGGCGGCTAGGACTTAGGGGACCCAGCCGCGCCAGCCACCTGCGTCCTCTCCCGCCTCCGGTCTTCTTGACTCTGTCTTGACACCGGGCTCAGGTGGGGGAGGAGGAGAGAGTGCGGTAGATGCAGCGCAAGTCTACTATCACTTTAAACTAAATCACGCGCAAGTCACCGTCCCTGCTTCCACTTTCCCATGGAGCATACGGTGGACATCGTCGGACTACGACGGTCGAACTGTCGTGTGTGTGTGTGGGGTGTAGGGGGTACTAGTTAGGGGCAGCACTACACAGATAGCATTTGGTCGCTCCATTTGTCTCGTACAGGTGGTGAATGCTCCTGTGGCCGTCTCTAACTGGTACCCAGCTCTCACCTGTGGCTCCTCGAAGCTGGTTCTTCCCAGCGGTCACACCCCGGGCAACCGCCACGACCGGCGGGCTAAACCAGGTGAGGGTCTCCGGTGTTGTGTGTGTCTTCACACCCGGTACGTCTGCTCCTTTCTCCCTGTTCTTGTCCTCTCCCGTCCTCCCTGCCCTTCCTCCTCTCCTCTTCCCACCCCACTCCCCTCTCCCCTCCTCTATCCTCCTCTCCTTACTCTTGCTTCTACCCATCCTCTTCTCCCTCTATCCTCACTCTTCCCTCCTTCCCCACGGTCGAAAAGTCCTACGGCGAGGGCGACATGCAATCACGTAGGCGGCCCAGGCGAATCGGTCGTTCTCTCACTAACCCAAATCGTGACCCATAGTGGAGTTCGGTAGCCGCCTGGGCGACTAAGCAGCCCTATTTAGGGATAGCACTGCTTACCCCCTCGCGGGGGAGGGGGCTAGAAAAGGTGCCCTAAACAAATGCTGGGTCTCACGACAGCTGCAGCAGACCGTGGCTAGCAGACTGCAATTAAATGCGGTCGAAAAACTCTAAACAATATCAACAACAACTCCTCTCCCAATCCCCCCAACCGTACCCTTCGGGGTACCCTCCGGGCTGCTCGGGTGAGTCCGCTCACACTAGCAGCCTGGAATGTTCGTTCCCTTTTAGACAATCGGAGGAGCAACCGGCCGGAACGGAGGACGGCACTAGTCGCTCGGGAACTGGCGCGCTACAAGGTTGACATTGCTGCTCTCAGCGAGACCCGATTCTCTGAACAGGGCCAGCTGGAGGAGGTGGGTGCCGGCTACACCTTCTTCTGAAGCGGCCGACCAAAGGCAGAGCGACGCGACGCTGGTGTCGCCTTTGCCATTCGGAACGGCATCGTGGGACGTCTGCCCTGTCTGCCGCAGGGTATCAATGATCGTCTTATGAGCCTCCGCCTGCCTCTTTGGGGAGACAAATTCGCCACCATCATCAGTGCCTACGCTCCTCCAATGACGAGCTCTGATGCGGCGATGGACAAATTCTACGACGATCTTCACTCCCTCTTGGCGACTGTGCCGAAGGCGGATAAGTTAATTGTCCTTGGTGATTTTAACGCCCGCGTCGGCACAGACCGTGCCTCGTGGAGAGGAGTGCTGGGTCCCCATGGTCTCGCTGGCTTCAATGACAACGGTCTTCTTCTCCTACGAACCTGCGCTGAACACCGCCTTATTCTGACCAACACCTTCTTCCGCCTCCCAAAGCGGCAAAAAGCGACCTGGGTACATCCTCGATCGAGACACTGGCACCTCTTGGACTATGTTCTCGTCCGGAGGCGAGATAAACAGGACGTGTTGGTGACAAAGGCGATCCCCGATGCCGATGGATGGACGGATCACCGCCTCGTCATCTCCAAGATGAGGCTCCGTCTGCAACCCCGCAGGATACCCCAAGGTAAGCGACCACAAGGTAAGTTGAATACTGTTTTGTTGAATGTGCATGCTCACCATCTACATTTCAGCAACGAACTGGCCAAACGTCTAGCCAACCTTCCAGTCGCCGACGTGGACATCTCCGTGGAGAACCGCTGGTGTCAGCTGAGAGACACCATCCAATCCACTGCCCTGGATGTCCTCGGCCGCGAACGTCGTCAGCACCAAGACTGGTTCGATGACAACGACGCAGCTATCAACGGTCTGCTCATCAAAAAGAACCAGTTACATAAAGCCTACATCGCTCGCCCTACCGCTGCAAACAAGACAGCCTTCTACCAAAGTCGCCGCCTTGTACAGCAACGGCTGCGGGAGATGCAGGATGCCTGGATGACGCGCAAAGCCGAGGAAATCCAAGGGTACGCAGACCGAAACGAATGGAAGAACTTCTTCGCCGCCACCAAGGCTGTCTACGGACCTCCAGTCAAAGGAGCCGCACCTCTTCTCAGTGCCGACGGCAAGACGCTGCTCACTGAGAAGACGCAAATCCTGACGCCACTCCGTGGGATCCGAGCCAGGTGTGGTGGCATGCCCAGGGGCGGCTCCGGCCGCGCCAGCCACCTGCGCCCTCTCCCATCTCCGGTCTTCTTGACTCTGTCTTGACACCGGGCTCAGGTGGGGGAGAAGGAGAGAGTGCGGTAGCTGCAGCGCAAGGCTACTATCACTTAAAACTAATTCACGTGCAAGTCACTGTCCCTGCACCACCTGGTGTGGAGCATACGGTGGACCTCGTCGAAATCGACGGTCGACTGCCTGTGTGTGTGTGCCCCCTAAACGGGCCACGTGGTAGATGCGTTGGACCAACACGGGGGCCACATTAGGGCACGGCAGGCGTTATTCGGGTTGCGCTCCTATAACAAATGCCGAACATGGAGGTGTGGTGGCACGCCTAGGCGCGGCTAGGACTTAGGGGACCCGGCCGCGCCAGCCACCTGCGTCCTCCCCTGCCTCCGGTCTTCTTGACTCTGTCTTGACACCGGGCTCAGGTGGAGGAGGAGGAGAGAGTACGGTAGATGCAGCGCAAGTCTACTATCCCTTTAAACTAAATCACGCGCAAGTCACCGTCCCTGCTCCACTTTCCCATGGAGCATACGGTGGACATCGACGGACTACGACGGTCGAACTATCGTGTGTGATGCGGCGAAGGACAAATTCTACGAGGACCTGCACGCCTTGCTGGCGACTGTGCCGAAAGAGGACAAGTTAATTGTCCTTGGTGACTTCAATGCCCGCTTCGGGACGGACCACGCTGCCTGGCAGGGAGTGCTGGGTCCCCACGGTCTCGGTAGCTGCAATGATAACGGCCTCCTTCTTCTGCGCACGTGTGCGGAACACCGTCTCCTGCTGTCCAACACCTTCTTCCGCCTTCCGACGCGGGAGAAAGGCCACGTGGATGCACCCTCGGTCGCGGCGCTGGCATCTGCTGGACTATGTTCTCGTCCGGAGGCGAGATCGACAGGACGTGCTGGTAACCAAGGCGATCCGCGATGCCGATGGTTGGACAGATCACCGCCTCGTCATCTCCCAGATGAGGCTCCGACCGCAACCCCGACGAAGGCCCCAAGGTAAGAGGCCGCCATGTAAGTTAAATACATTTTTCTTAAATTTGCCTGCTCACTGTTTTGATTTCAGCAACCAAATAACTGAGAAACTGGAGGACCTGCATGCTCCAGATGATAACGCTACCGTGGAGACACGATGGTGTCAACTGCGAAATGTCATCCAGTCCACCGCCCTCGATGTACTCTGACGCGCACACCGTGGACACCAGGACTGGTTTGACGACAATGACGCCGACATCAGAAACTTACTCGCGGAGAAAAATGGGCTACACAAAGCCTACATGGACTTTCGGACTGACGCCACCAAAGCAGCCTTTTTCAGATGCCGGCGCCTTGTACAACAACGGCTGCGGGGCATGCAGGATGCCTGGATGATCCGAAAGGCTGAGGAAATCCAGAGGTATGCGGACCGCAATGAAATGAAAAACTTTTTCAAAGCCATCAAGGCCATCTACGGCCCGTGTATCAAGGGGTCCGCACCGCTGCTCAGCTCTGACGGCACAACACTGCTGACAGAGAAATCGCAAATTCTGAAGCGCTGGGCCGAGCACTTCAGAAATGTCCTTAATTGCTCATCAACCATCTCCGTTGCTGCCATTGACCGGTTCCCTCAAGTGGACACGAACAATGACCTGGATCTGCCGCCTTCCCTACCAGAAACCATCCGGGCCGTGCAGCAGATTTCCAGCGGTAAAGCACCGGGATCCGACGCAATCCCACCGGAAGTCTACAAGCACGGTGGGCCCCGGCTGATGGCAGAACTCACAACACTCTTCCAGGAGATGTGGCGCCAAGGACAAGTTCTTCAGGATTTCAAAGACGCGACCATCGTCTACCTCTACAAATGGAAGGGGAACCGGCAACTCTGTGATAATCACAGAGGCATCTCGTTGCTCAACATCACCGGGAAGATCTTCGCCCGTATCCTTCTCAATCGTCTTAACGGTCATCTAGAGCAGGGCCTGCTCCCGGAAAGCCAATGTGGCTTCCGCCGACACCGCGGAACAACCGATATGATCTTTGCCACCCGCCAGCTACAAGAGAAGTGTCAGGAGATGCGAACTCACCTATACACTAACTTCGTGGATCTGACGAAAGCCTTTTACATGGTGAATCTTGACGGACTGTGGAAAGTCATGCAGAAATTTGGTTGTCCTGAGCGGTTCACGCGCATGGTGTGTCCGCTTCATGACGGGATGACGGCGCGCGTCACTGACAACGGGACGGTATCCGAAGCATTCGCAGTGACCAACGGAGTGAAGCAGGGCTGCGTACTGGCCCCCACCCTCTTCAGTCTCATGTTCTCGGCTATGCTGATGGACGCCTATCGTGATGAGAAGCCTGGTATCCGCATCGCCTACAGAACTGACGGGCACCTTCTCAACAGTCGGCGTATGCAGGCTCCAACGCGCGTGTCTACGACTACAGTCCATGACTTGCTCTTCGCGGACGACTGCGCCCTTAACACCGTGACGGAGGAGGACATGCAAAGGAGCATGGACCTCTTCGCCGAAGGCTGCGCCGATTTCGGATTAAAAATCAGTACAGCCAAAACGGTTGTCATGCACCAGCCGCCACCCAGTGCGGAATACAATGCTCCTCGAATCAATGTCAACGGTGCTCAACTCAAAAACGTGGAAACCTTCGCTTATCTAGGAAGCACGATGTCGCGCAACACGAGAATCGATGACGAGGTTGTCCAACGGATCTCCAAAGCTAGTCAGGCCTTCGGTCGGCTGCAGGCCTCCGTGTGGAATCGCCACGGTATTCACCTGAACACCAAACTGAAGATGTACAAGGCCGTTGTCTTTTCGACACTCCTTTATGGAGCGGAAACCTGGACCGTCTACTCGAACTAAGCCAGAAAGCTGAATCACTTTCATCTCAGCTGCCTCCGCAGAATACTGAAGCTGAGATGGCAAGACAGGATCCCGGACACGGAAGTCCTGGAGCGGACCGGAATCCTCAGCATCCATGCCATGCTGAGGCAAGTGCAACTGTGATGGAGCGGCCACCTGGTAAGAATGGACGACGAGCGACTACCCAAACGACTTTTCTACGGAGATGTCGCTACGGGTTCTCGCCGGCAGGGAGGTCAAAAACGACGCTACAAGGACACTTTGAAGAAATCGCTGAAGCAACTGCAAATCAACTCGGCGACCTGGGAGGACCTCGCCCAGGATAGACCGGCATGGAGAAGATCAGTGAAGACTGGTTCAGCAATCTATGAGGCCAACCGGATCGCCGCCGCAGGGCCAAAAGAGCGGCACGAAAGTCACCAGTGCCCCGGACCAACACCGCCAATGCCCAGGCCCTGCCAACATGCCCGCGCTGTCAACGCATCTTCCGCGCGCGAATCGGCCTGGTTGGACATCTTCGGACGCAATGCACCAACAATCCGACAATTCCAATTTATACGTCAAATTCTGCCAACCCTCCTTCTGACTCCCCCACCCTCACTCGTGGCATAAATTCCATTACTCCCGCCATCATAGAGACCACATCCATCTACTCATCGCCTGTTACCCCCACCACCGCAACCACCACCGCCTTCGCCTTCACTACCACCACCACCACCATCAGCGATGGGGAATCTCTCCTAAGCTGTACTCAATGCGACCGCACATTCACCTAACGCATCGGCCTGGTCGGTCACTTGCGAATACACCGTACAGAGACCGGTGAGCCAGTGCCTGGAGCACGATCAAACAGCAGAGATCGGTGCCTCCACTGCCCTCACTGTCCTCGCGCATTCACTCATCGCATGAGCCTATTCGGTCACATGCGCATCTATGACAGCGGAATTCACCACAATGCCAACAACACCGACACACCATGCACACCCTCCGCTCCTGCCTTTCTTAGCGCCCCTGACGCCCCCACTACCATGAATGACATCCCCCCAGCCTCTACCGATTTCTCCTGCCCACACTGCGCCCACAACTTCAACTCACACATCGGCCTGGTCGGTCACCTGCGAATCCATCGCACGGAGGCTGGTGAACCAGTGCCTGGGGCTCCGACATACAGTCGACGCGCGCGCCTTCACTGCCCTCACTGCTCCCGCACATTTACACACCGCATGGGCCTATTAGGACACAAGCGACTCCACGAAAACCTCCGGTAAACCACCGGAGGCTAAGCTACATCAGCGCACACTACCTACACCAATACATTGACAACACCCTCATAATCACCATTTACCAGAGTATATCACGGTGTCCTAGAAACCGTGGCTGGGAAGTCTGCCAATCTGACGCTTCCACCAGACCACGCCGTCAGCTCAGTGTATGTGCTGTGTGTCGAGTGGCTGACCAGTGGACTGGCAGTCAGACGGTGATGGCTGTTCCATATCCCCTGAGCTTGTGAATCCTGGTGTGTGCGTTATGGGGGCCAGGTCGTGCTGTAGCGCGCGAAGATGGGTACGCCGATCCGTCAGCCAATGCGCCCACTCCCACATCAGGCATATGACCGGCTCGGACAGTGTCTGATGGTGGGGGTTGGGGAGAGAGTTAGGTCGACAGCTCAGCGCATGTTCCTCACTATAAACAATCTGACGCGGTTAAAACTATCACGGTGCGCTAAAAGTCGTGACTTGGAAGGTTGCCAACTGACGGGATAACTTGGACCGCGTGGTCAGCCCAATGTGTGTTTTGTGTGGAGTTGCTGACTGGCGGACTGAGAGTCAGGCTGCAATGGCTCCTTCTTAATGTAGTCTTTATGGCCCTCCCACTCTGTGGGATCCGAGCCAGGTGTGGTGGTACGCCCAGGGGTGGCTCCGGCCGCGCCAGCCACATGTGACCTCTCTCTCATCTCCGGTCTTCTTGTCTGTGTCGTGAAACCGGGCTCAGGTGGGGGAGGAGAAGAGTGTGCGGTAACGTTAACCGCCGCGGTTGGAAGGGTGCCAACTGACAATTACACTCAGACCTCGCAGTTAGTCCCATGTGTGTTGTGTGGAGTGGCTGACTGGTGGTCTGAGAGTCAGGCTGCGATGGCTCCTTCTTAACGTGACCTCTGGCTATCTCACACATGTGAGATGTAAGCCATTCAACCCCCTGTTGTGTGAAATCCTGGTGCTTGTGTTTGGGGGGCCGGGTCGTTTACGTAGTACACGTAGACGAGGTCACCAGCAGCTGCGCCCGCTTCCGCATCAGACAACTGACCGGCTCGGACATTGGTCTGATTGTGGGGGTGGAAGAGAGAGTGAGGTCGACAGCTCAGCGTATTTTCCTCACTATAAACAATCTGACGCGCTTGAACCTATCACGATGCGCTAAAAGTCGTGGCTTGGAAGGTTGCCAACTGACGGGATAATTCGAACCGCGTGGTCAGCCCAATGTGTGTTTTGTGTGGAGTGGCTGACTGGCGGACTGAGAGTCAGGTTGCAATTGCTCCTTCTTAATGTGGCCTTTATGGCACTCCCACTCCGTGGGATCCGAGCCCAGTGTGGTGGCACGCCCAGGGGCAGCTCCGGCCGCGCCAGCCACCTGCGCCCTCTGCCATCTCCGGTCTTCTTGACTCTGTCTTGACACAAGGCTCAGGTGGGGGAGGAGTAGAGAGTGCGGTAGATGCAGCGCAAGTCTACTATCACTTTAAACTAAATCACGCGCAAGTCACCGTCCCTGCTCCACTTTCCCATGGAGCATACGGTGGACATCGTCGGACTACGACGGTCGAACTGTCGTGTAGCGGTTTATGAAGGGGTTTCAATTGTCGAATTATTGGGTTGCAGCCGCGTACTGAGTACGGCCTGAGTCAAAGAAGCAATTTGAGGCAGAATCTATTTCGAGTTTTGAGAAGAGGCTAGACCCCGAAGAATTTACCGCGGTACTCGCCTAGTCGTCTGCTACACCCTGTCCTCCCGTATCCCCCGGTTTTGTTCGATAGGAATGTGCAGATATGCAATACACCGATTTTATCAGCCAGTGGTTCGTATCGCTGCTCATGTAGATGCATTGCAGAATATGCCGGGGCCTATCCTCCGACGAATATAATTAATATCCTCACGTACGAAACTATTTCCGGGCCTATTCGACAGGACTCGAACCCGTCTGTGGTAGGATCGTTGCTGGATGAGCAAAATCCTCGGCTTTCAATTATCTGCTGTAGAACCCGAAATTGACCTATCAGAGTTTAATGACCGCAAATAAGCTACAATCAGCCATTCCGGTGTTCATGACATGTTAATTTTGAAAAAACTGCAAGATGGGAATACCGCCCCCTTCTATTCCGGGGGCCTTACGCAAACTTCTAAGGCAATTAAGGTTAGGGTCAACGTTACGGTTAGGAGTAAGTGCTGGGTTAGGGCTAGAACACGGGAATATTTAAGCTTCTAGGAATTTCGCACACGCTCACCTGTTTTACTTGGGGGGAGGAGTGTGGTCCTAGTTCTGTCTTCGAAAAAATTGTTAACTTTGGGCAGTCTTGGTGATTGCCTTAATCTGTTCCATACGTGTGTTTCACCTTATTACAAAACATTTTCCTCCATTGCTTCGGCTGGTTTCAGCTTCCTGAGTGAAGTTGAGCTAGCTCGAATTCCAGACCTTCAAGAAGAAGACTGCTGGTGACTAGATGCATTCGACGTCAGCTGTACCCACATGCCACCACGCCTTCAGTTAGTCAGCTCATGTCCATCGTCAACCACGTGACTTTACCCTCAGTTTAGCACAGCACACCACTGAGTTAGCTCCGCCGGTTGTATCCCTCATCAGTCTCTAGTTGCTTTCTGGAATCGTGCCAAGCGGAGTTATTTAAGAAAGTGGTGCAATCCTGTGTTGTGAGAGGTCATGCATAATTGAGTTTGTTTCGGAAACAGGTTTTGCACAGGACGAATGCCGACAGCAGTTAGATTATACAAAGGTTCAGTTACCTATGGGCTACCTCTATTTCGAATGAACTCATAGTCGGGGCCGCTGTGGTGACCTTTGTACCCATCGGGGGGTGGGGGGTGCCAAGCTGGCTGCCTGCAAAGGCGCTCACCTGAGCTGCAAAGTCAACCTTACGGTCAACGCCCTTACCTCATGGTCCATGGCCTTCTTACACACCCGTGGTGAATAACTCCACCAATCGCGCAGTTGTAAAGAGTTGGGGAAATAAGGTAGTCTTTGAAGACCTGAAGGAAGTTTCTGTCGTTCACGCGGACCTTGGTCCTAATGAAGTGATGAAAAGTTTGCATTGACCTGTGTAGTGTCTGTCGTGAGCTGTCATTTTGCATGATCGACTGCAAGGGATCACCATGAATCGATTCAAATGCAGAGAGTAACTCTACTGAACGGACAGAAGATGCCTTCCAATTGTGGTTACGGTGTTCGAGGATTGTTCCGAAGCAAACAGAGTAAAGATTACTTATAGGTCTTGCCCTTCCCTTAAACAGGACAGGGGAATAGGACCGTCCTGCCCAATTTATAGGTGTCCCTGAGGATAATTCCAGGAAGTTTACACAAATATTTCAGTGTCATAAACATAGCACTAGTACCAAAGTAAATAAAAACCGTAGCCTTACCCTTAACCCTAGCCCTAAATATATCTCTAAGCTAAACCTTAACGCTAGTCTTTAATTTAACGATAATTCTTATCATATCTCTAACTTTATTTTTGCTGGGATTGAGCGCAAATACCCCTATATTGCGAGGTTCCTGTTTAGGGGGCCAAATAAGTTATCCTTATCGCAGACGGTTCTAACTGACGTATCTTTACCGTAGACAAACACGCGTCATCCACCATTTTTTCTCGTATTGTGGCATGAATAGAAGTGCATAGGGAATAACTATCAAGAATAAAATGAAATTTCGGGAGAAAAGAAGTAAAACATTCGTAATGGTGGGTTTAGAAGATGGTTCAAATTCTTTTTTTTGTCGCAGAAGAATGTATGCCAATAAAAGCTTCGGTGAACCATGATTGCCTCTGATCTTTGAGGCTGATGGATTGCAAAACTGATTTGATTCCAAAATCTACAAGCCCTCCTGTGATCACCTTTACTTTTTATATGCCCTTGCTCTCCCAAGTTTTTCTCCAAAAAGCCTTGTGTGTCAGTGCCATACAGAGAGCGTTAAAAGTTTTTTCTTCAGCTCTCCTTCCGCGTGGACACCCATTGCGTACTTACACAAAGTGTTAATTCGACTCGTTGTTTATGGACCCTCGGTTATATCCAAAGATGGCACTCCTACGCAAGTTCAGAATACTTTCGGTACCTACGAGGTTTCTCTTTTACCTATGGTTTTTTTAACTTTTAATTGATCGCTGCAGGTGCTACAGGAGCTATCTTGAATTCCTACGCCGTTCCTTGGTTTCACTACCTACTGTTCACCGCGCTGCTGTCTACTTAAACTGATTCTGGAACCAACCCAACATCTAGCAGTTCACACAGGATCCAAGCACTCGCAGCAAAAGTCTTTCTCCCCAACAGCAACGACCTTTCAACATGAGCCACAGCCAGTGATTATCTGAGTTGGAATTTGACGCACTTAGCACCTTCGAATATATCGTTTCACCGATTATGCAACGCACCCCATTCATCAATAAAAGCAACAGACATCTCATGATTAATCCCTTGATCAACCTCGGCGGGTGAGTAGGCGATTCCCCAAGTACATAAAGAGCGATTTTCCTATTAATTTGGGACTGCTGCTAATCATTCCAATATGTTTGCTACTTTTGCATTTGAAAAAGATGCTTATAGGTATCCGTTGATTGTGCTGAGGGGAGATTTCAGTGAGATCGGCGGATTATCGTTGAATGTTAGGATGAAGAGAACAAATGAAAATAGGGGCCAAATGGATAGCAAACATACAATACGGCTATGAACGTGGCTCAGCGGACCCTCGTGTGCATCGGGCTAGGTGAGGAAGGGGTAGGCAGTACTGATGAACTTGAGAAAACTGGCATCGATGGTCTCCAACCGTTTCAAGTTTGTGAACTCATTGGCGCAGGACATTGCAAGTGCGTGCAAAATCATGACAGGACCGGGCTTAACGTCCAGACGCCTCCGGCTGGCCGTTAAACTGTCGCAGTCTGAAGCCCACACACTCTCACCACATCCAGACGTGCCATACACCTTCTGGCCTCCACACCCATGCGAATCAGGCTTCGAAGGACTTCCGTAGATCCCTCATCGAGCATAGTTCCCATAAAAGTTGAAAGTTAGATGTAGCCGTTGCGATCTTTCCTTCAATCCGAAGAAAAGCTTTCGTTTTAAAATTGGGCTTACTTGCAGGCAGCGAAAAGCAAATACGGAAGAATGTTTTAAAACCCTATATTTTTTTATAAAAACTTAAAAGGAATCACAGATGACCATAAAGCCGCTCCATATTAAGATTAGGGTAAATGGGCGCATGGAACACCTCGAGCACTCAGTACACCCTTGCAGACTTATCGGAGGAACGTACTTCGAGCAGGAAGGAAAGACTGGCTTGTGGCATATAAACAAGACAAAGGCCGGTTTGTAAAGTACCAAGACAAGCTGACACTGAAAAAGACATTAAACTTGAAAGCCCGTTTAACTGACTTTTGTTCAATAAGCAGAGCAACTCTAAAAGAGGCTCAGATTTAGGACACGTTCCAGGCGGGCTTTTAGACTCCCAGGTAGGGCACGGTAGAAATGCAAGTGGCCTTGCGCTAAAATTCAGGGAGATTAGAGCTAGGGCTAAGACTAAGGTTGGTTAGGACACGGGGATAGTTGCCATTCCTGGAATTTACCAGCGTACTAGTTGCATGACAGAGGATGTCTATTCCGGTGTCTTACGGATTTCCAAAGTAGTAACGACGTCTGGCGACAACCCGATCGCATACCTGTGACTAAAATACTTAGTATAATATCCAATTCCGTCTGCACGGAAGCAGAATAAACAAACACAGGTCGTGACTTCGGTGAACAGTTCCAATGCACGACTTTAGCATTGAAATGTCATGTTTTGATGATAAAGTAGTCTGGGGACCGACAGAAAAATCTGAACGGGCAACCAAAAAGCAGGGAAGAGTCTAATCATGCGACCATTCATCTGAGGGTAATGCATTTGCTTAGGTGAGCTATTAGCCCATACGGGCATGCATCCAACAGCTTTTGTAAAATTGCCAGTGACAAGTAGACTACACTGTTGTGCCTGGCTTCGCATTCAAGGAGGTACATATTGAAAGTAGAAAAAGACCTCTTCACCATGCCCTTGAGAGCAAATAGTACCATGAGATAAATTGGCAGGATGGCTTAGGATTTGGTTGAAATAAGAGACATAAAATGTAAGAATGACAGGAAGGACGTTAAAATGTCCTAAAATTTGGTGATTGCTAAGCCCGTATGACCATGGCGTGATTCTCAAGGAATTAATATACGTTATCACATAACAGAAGCGATTTGAAAAGGACTATTTTCTAAAAGATAGAAAAACAAAACAATTTTCTGTGTTGTTGCTTTGTTGAGGACCATATAGGAGGCCATCTTCTACAGGCCATCTAGGCACGCAGACGTTATGTTGTTCAAGCCCATGGCAAAGCCTGAACTCCTTCTTGCTTACCTGATATTCACTTTGCTGCCAATGCGCACAATCAAGAGCAAAGTAGATACTTATTTTGGATAACAGACGGCGTTAATGACACAATTTCAGGTGACAATTTCAAGCGAAGGTTGATTTTTTAATGCTTATACAGAGATCATCACAATGTAGTGCTAAAAACAACAAAACTGAAGCTCTCCTCCCAGATAGTGGCGTCTGAAATCTCAAAAGCATGCACAGATCCCAGCCGGAGTACGGAGTTCAGCAGGTAGTGCTGAGAAAAATTATGTGACAAGGACTGCTTCTGCGACCCCCCTAACCCGGCAACGAATTTTAACCCTAAAGAACACAATGGCTAGGGTTAGTGTTAGGGTTAACATTGCCGTAAGGATTAGAATTGGTTTGTATGTAGGTGTGGATGAGTACGAGTATTTTACGGTCTAACTAACTGCGAAAAAACCAGCTCACTTGACGATGACGGTGGGAATATAAAGAACCTTTGGTCGCCAACGCGTTACCACCCTTTTTCGTCCTTTGAACCGCCCCAGTCCACTGCCACCGTTCCCGTATTATACGCATACCTATCCATTTTGTTCGTTAGGGGGTCGTTCAAGCATTCCTTGAAGGTTGGGGGTCGCCCAAGCAGTCCTGTCACGGTTGTTTTAAGTAAAGAACGCAAGAGAGTCACATGATGATAGGCCACATTGGAACAATGCACGTCACAAGTGGCTAGTCGCGAGTTCTTGTAACACACTTTGACACAATATTTCAAAATCAACGTATTGTTTAAGACAAAAGCCAAAAATATCCCATTCTGCTGAATCTTTGTTTATGAGGCAGTAGCTAAAACGTGAAGGCATGTGTGTTCTTTGCAATGCAGCATGAATATTACGTGGCTATTCCATAGTAGCTGCTGAAGTTCAGCTGGAATGGTCATACCAACTGACATAACGAGCCTAAAAGGCTCTGTTCCGGAGGGTTCACTTCAGATTCGGGCATTTCTTGCCAACAAAATCAAAAAGGGCAGCCTGGAAACTGGAGTTTATATAATATAAAACACACGGCGAACAATGGGCGTTCCACTGATGGGCCGAACGCCTCGGAGCTGCCTCATACAACGAAGACACATCAGCGAAACGTGCGTTTTGGGGCTTCTATTATGTTAACTCATTCGGTACTTGTATATTACAGACTGTGAGTATTACGCAATTATTCCACAGTGCCGTTTGCTTAAATGTTTATGAAAACTTTGACGGCGAGCCTAAAATATTTTTTTCAAACGATTTAACGTATCAATTTCCAAGTAAATTAAAAAGAACATCATAATTTCCTTCTTGTTGGCGATTTTAGGAGAAGTAAGTGCAACAACTTACTGAAACTGAGATAATAAATACAGCTAAAACCCTTGTGACCACAGGTATGTTGTTGCAAAACTCTCAGCTCCCTCGGATCGAAGGCAGTGGCTGCCGGCTGCTCCAGATCGCTTTCATGAGCATGAATGTTTACCCATTTCACTGGAGCAGGATACGTTGACCGGACGACCAAAAGTCCACGCAAGAGGATCATATTGCAATTATCAGCTTCGTCGGCTAAGGGTGAAAGAACGTGTATTTTTAGGTCAACTCTAGAACAGGCAGTAACAATGGACATCGAATGAGTACAGGTTAGGCCTTCTGCTTAATTTATTGAGTGCCAGACTGGCACAGAAAAATGCTCCGGCAACTTAGCCTGATGACGGCTGAAGCAACGGCCATATAAGTCCAGCGCCGCCGCGTACAATACGTGCAGCAAAATCTCGTATCAGCTCTTCAAGTATCACGGCTCAGTGCAAAACTACCCAACGCCCGTGCTGTCTATCGATCGTGGCGTGGGCATCAGCTGCCACCGCCTCTTACACATTTCCAAAAAGAGACTTCTGTCTGAACCCGCAGAGATCCCAGTAATTCTATCCACCTGTACATCGTGCTCTCTTACGAACGGTCCAGGTAATAATTAAACTGGTTTTGCTTTGACGCCAGCCTCAAGGAAAAATCAATAAGATGGGAACTGCGTGCGCAAGACAACGCTCTATCCACTATGCAACAGAAACCCAGGCTACCACTGCATTTAAGTTTGCCTATATTTTACTGAAAATGAATACACGTCAACATGTTGCCTGGGAAATTTTGAAACACCTTCGTCTGCAGACACGTAATGTATGGTAAACAGATATGGTCAAATATGTGGGACAACTACCCACAGTAACGACATAAAACTTGCTGAACCTATGGTAGCATTAGGTAAAGGACTTCACAGATCCAGTCCCACAGAAAATGCACCTATGGCACTTACAGGTAGGTTTAAAAGCACCAGGTCTGTGCATGAGGTGTGAAGCAGAGAACGTCCGAGAGTGGCAGGCCAAAGCAAGGAATAGATGTGAGAAATGTGCGAGGAGTGACCGAAAGCGTCTGCTAGTGGCGGGGATCTAGAGAAGGGAATATCCTGATAACTAAAGGTGTCTGAATATTGTGTTGCACTCTCGACATAACGTCTTATCACATGCACTTACTGCCTGAGGAGAGTTAAAAAACTCGAGCAGCATTGTTTGCAGAACTTGTGAGTCAAATGGAAAATGATGGTTTAATGGACTAACCTTGCACAGGATGTGAGGTGAACTTCCACACTTGCGATAAAGGTAACCAGCGCAATTGTCTTAGCCTGATTAAATATCATGTGAATCCAGCTAATGGCAAAAAGGCTCGCATAAACATTATGCTTAAAGTAGTTGAGTGACGACGTCCGAGCATTTACGAAGCAATCTTTTTGGAGAGGCAACTGTCATGTGGAACCATGCGATTTGCAGCAGATCCTCCAACCACAACCTCTCGACGGTTGTATTCTCAACACTGCAATGTTGTAACGAGATGCAGCCTGCGAATGCCTTAAAATGCGTTCTTCGAACCGGTTGAGTAGGGACGGAGAACCCAGTCGTTGGTCATAAATTCTTCGGATTTGCCATCCTCGGCTGTTTTGTATGAAGTTTCATAAATGTGAAGTCTTATAGCGAAAGGAGTGACAACTTGACCGACTTTAACGATCGCATTCGGGTGGCAGTGCAGAACATAAGCCCCGATCAACTGAAATTGTCAATTAATCGACCTGATAAGCGCGCGTGCTCTGGCGCGCTGCATCTGAGGGCTTCCGTTCTCTGACCAATATTTCACTCTAGTCTTTACCACTCTCGTTTTTCCTCCCGTCTTGCAGAAAAGGTTGAATGCTCTGGATCTTCGAATCTTCTGTTAGATAATGTGGGAAGAAGGCCTTTTGAGAAAGTAACCCTGACCGCTGATGTTAGTATGATCCGCTCTGAAAAACGCAGTCTTGCATTTTGTAAGCAAAATCACCCTATCCATGGAAATCCGGAAGGCGATTCCCGAGACGCTACATTCAGTATCGCCGATAAATTACTTTTCTCTTTGTGGGAGATCATTCATATGTAAACCGGTGAAGATTTCCCCTTCAATAAGGAAGTAGGTTGAATACACGGATTTTGAGTCAACCCCTGGTAACAACGACATGCTGGTCACCATATAAAAAAGATTCAGGTAGCTGGGGTGAAGCTCGACGAGCCATGAAATGGTGGAAGATAGTATTATTATATTGGACGCATATTGGGTTGCTGATGGAAGTAATAAACAGTGGTAAAATGCAAACATGCGAATTTATTTGGGTAAAGTTGCTTCTAGAGTATTGAAAAACAAACCCAACAACACTTTTAAACAGCATCAGCGTTTTAGCCAGGATTTTTTCGGACATGGAAAGGTTAACAAAGGCAGGAATCGAATGAGTGGCTCCATCCACATTGAAAGGATTCTCGAAAATCGCATGGCAGCCAGAAACTGCAGAAACTAGAGCCACATATGAAGTGAATTAAGGGCTGCTTCTATTTATCAACACGTAATATACTAAGATAATATACCTAGTTTCCGAGACCGTCGGTATAAAAAAATTTCGTTAAAATTAAATTCAGTCGTTCACAAAAATAGCAGCCCATTGTTAAGACCCATGTCACAATTTATAGAGGTCTCAAGGATAAAAAGTCTCCAAATAATGCGAACAATGACGAAAGACGCTTCAAATCTGACTGATAGGGCAAAGGTGATTGCTGGCCCTACGTAATATATCGTTGGGCAAGTTACATATGGAAAATCAGATGACCACCATCGCAGGTTCTTCTAAAAAATCGAGGAAATACCTAAAATAATGCATCCTCACTACAGCGACTTAGTCAGTCAGTCGATCAGGTGCAAAATTGAAAAGTCCTAAATTATTTTTATAAATGAGTTCTGTCAACATCTGAATAAGTGCGTGGTATGTTAAGTTCTACTTTGGCAGACCAGGGGAAATTCCATACACAAGTTAACTGCAAATTAAGTCAATTGGACTTACAAAGACAGCCGCAGGACAATAGATACTCTTAAAAACAGCGAGGTTATTTACCGTGACACAACACGGAGAAAGGCCTTCGTTGACTATCAATGAATGCTGAAGCAAATGGTAGAGATCTTGTTGTCAGAAAAAGGGGAGCCTCGGACGCCACCTTCTGCTAAGATGTTTTTGGATCGGCTCTCATTTAACTCTAAGTCTGAGGAAACCTTGCTCTGAAATCTGACTTTCTGGTCATCCTCATTTGTGCGCAAGAGGCTACACCTTGGTATTATCGTTTGATATTCAGTACTTGGTTTATGCCTGCTACGGCCCGTGTGAACAAACAAAGCCTCCACCAGTACATGCCTGGGTATGATCCGATCCTTATTCAAGTCAGGTGAGGCGATTGCTGATAGATTGGCCTCTGAGAACGCATTAAGGCGAAAGTGCAGTCACACTGTCACGAGAATGATTTGATCTATGCCTCTTGCCAGTCTCGCATCTATGCACTGAGCAACAGTCGAGGACAGTACCACTCCAGTGTCAAAGCTGTAGGCCTCTCTTTAGTTATTGCAACCTGATGTCGGTCAAAACCATCATACTAGCTTCAGCAAAACCAATGAGTTGGTTGCTACTGTTGTATTAGCTACTGATAACAAACGTTCTGATGATAGTTGCGTCACTTTTTGACAGTGCGCGCATTCCAGTCTTTTGCAGTAGTTTTGGTTTCGCTACAGGACACTGTGGGTCGAACTACATGAAGGCGGTTTAAATATTTGCTTTCTACCGTCATAGCTGCTGAGCCTCGTAGTTTAGACAAGGTCAATCATGTTGATACTTGTGTCTTTCGGTGGAAAGCGGGCGGTGCGAAAGCATGGTTCCTCCTTCGGTGCCGCGTGAGCACGATGTCATGCCTTAAACGCTATGATAACGGGGTTAACAAAAAGGTTCGAGATCCGGACACTTCTGATAGTCTTTTTAGGTCGAACCCAGACAATTCAGACTTTTTGGCAAACGGGCGATGTCAATTACCGCCAAGAACGCCATGGCTGATTTTTGAGCGTGTGCGTTTCAGCAAACAACATGGATTCCCCTTCTTAGACATCACTCACGCGCTTCAACACCGACGCACTGGTCCCCAAAGACGCCGTAAAATGATTTGTATTTAGTAATTTCACCGTTCATGATGGTTCATGGGGAAAGGATGCAGACTAGGTCTCCAGTTTTGTCAGTTTTATGGATGAAACCTTAAATCAGAAGGTGACAGTGGTGGGCGAAGCTTCAGCGATTAACGTATAGCATGTGTTATATAGGCATATCACTATGGCCTGCGAAATTTCCATAGATAACCGCATTTTCTGCCCGGTACCGAGCCAAACACGAAGAAATGACTACCACGCGGTTTCGCGAATGTTTATTCGTCGGAACTAAAGGCCCAAATTGAAGGTCATTGGGCTACGAGCTACCAATGAACAAACTACGTGTAGCTTCCAAGTGAACTAGCAGGTAGACCGTGTCATTTCGGGGTTCCTGATATTATTTTAACGCTATCGCAGATAGAAAGAAATTGTTTGAGCCTTGCTAGATAATGTTTGGCTTCGAGCTTTGTTTCTCAAGCCTAAAAGATTCCGATACTTCCTTATGTCCTATCACTGACATGAAAGATCTTTTCCCTTTTGCTGACAGATACTTTGAGCATAGGTAGTAAGGGTCAAACAAACTCTTAAGTTTATCCAGTAGTACAAAAGTTACCCTAACCCTTATTTCAACGAAAAAGCTTGTTCCAAAGGAGGACGCTGTTTTATAACAGGAAACACCGAAAGCACGATAAACAAGGGGTCAGTATAGGAATGAAGTCAACTATGACAGGCAAACAGCTGGTTCCACGACTAGAACGTTGCGCCGCGGTCTCTGGCTTAATCGAGAAACTTTATGAACACAAATTCCAAGGTTAAAGCCTCGATCAAGACAAATGCTCAATGCCATAAGGCAAGTAGTAACAATAAAATAGGAGGAAGTTCGAAGTATATGACCCCCAGTGCCGCGGGGGAGCATTTTCTCGAACTGTCTGACAAATTAACAGGTGGTTCTTCGCCTGAGACATCATAAGAGGACTATTAGAAAGCTAGTCGTTCATATTTCTCTAAGGAGTGCTGAGGGACCATATCGACACATCTAATTGTCGAAAACTTGTCAGTTAAGCGTAAATAACTATGGATCGCATGTGGTATGGTTAGATTAACTTGACAAGTTCACTTTTCGCTGACCTTATAGTGTGTTTTGAGCTCTTCTATCCTCTATTGTCTTCTACTCCCGAGTGGCTATCGTCCAGGAGAAACGAACATTTTTGATAATGTCCAGTAAATTTGCATAACAGCATCGTCCTAAAAAATAAAATTCGCAGCGAACGTTTGCAGATTTGTTTAGTCCACAGACTGCCGAGCCGGATTCTCCCCAGATCCAAATTCCCTTATAAACTTAGAATACGCAAATGTATGCGCGGTTATTTTTTTAACATGGACTTCATAACAACATTTACATCGAGCTGCAAATAAGCCGAACCAAAAAACAGAGTTTCATATCCTGAATAAGTGACGCAGAGTTATCAGTTATAGGTATCGTGTATTATCCCAAACAAGTGATATCTCGAAGGCCCTTGACTGGTGGATATGTCATGTTTGGGAGAGAGTTTCCTGATCTCAATGCACGATGATCCGCTTCTCCAACTGACTTGGGGCCGAGGGTTGGTTAACAACTGTTTAAGTTTACGGTACACATACTCACCAAAAGTTCTTTCGGGCTTATTTTTAAATCAACCCATTATGACATCGAGTCTTCATCTTTTGAATCAGTATAACCGTCTGATCATTGTGAGTGAGTACGTTGACTGTATGCTCCACGGAGTAGGCATGGCATCGGTTACGCGCGTGAATTAGTAGACATTGAGACGAGTTTATGCAGTCTTTACCGAAATATCTCCTCTTTCGCCCACAGGATTCGGTTGAAAAGATCATGTTTAGATGAACGGACGTGAAGTGGAGCACAGTGACTGACAAAGATAATCAGCGCACCTGCAGGCTTCACACGATCTGGTTCCCATAGTAGGTACTACGATAACATGAAGACGGCTCGGATCTCGCATCAATAAGATTGCCATTAAGCCGCATTTAGAAGGAACAAGTGAACATGCCTATATGTCCTCCGATCTTCCGGCCCAGCTGGAACTACAACCATTCCTAAAACTGCGAAATTGTGTTACTCAGAACTTTTCGAATACACCCAAAGCACCCACTTGCGATTCGTGAAGCTTGGCTCATAACTAGAGGTGCAGCTAAGTTATCCTTACTCCACGAGATATTTTGTCAAGTAACCGGAAAATAGCCTTTATTAAGACATGTATGGGTCTTAGTGCTTATAATCACGCAGGACTGCGGATTGTGACCTCTGAGGGCTGAGTTGATGGCCACTGGGGAGAACCTACTGGCTGATTAGGATGATTCTTCTTAGCCACGTTTTTCAGCAGGCTTAGTTAGGAAAGCTAGGTCACATTTGAGTAGTACTGTGCAGATCGTAAACAGCACCACAACTTGGGTAATATTTAAAGGATCCTTCGGTAATAATGTCTTTCGAGCTCTGTGATCCAGATTCCATCTGTACTCTTAAGGTGGGCGAGGTCTTTGAACAAAATGGTGACAGAACTTCCAGTGACATGTCAGTCTTTCAGTCATTTTGTTATAATTTTATAGGGCATCTGTCAAAGTGCTGGATTTCAAGGGGTTCTAGAATTAGCCGCGAATTGTGTGTGAGAGAGAGCGTTTGCTAAAATGGAGACTCTACTGACTTCTTGGCTATTTTGATGATTCCCGAGTTAAATACGTTCTCTATGGGTCTCCACCCCGTCAGATTATCTGCCAAGCTCACACCAAGAATTGCAAAACATCAGTCCCTATCCCCCCGTCACTCCAGGCCGCCCGCTGATGGGACGCTTGTCAATCAGGCGCGAACAGATCTTCGTCTCACTGCGAGCAGGGTGATTTGCAGGTGTTTTAGAAAGGCTAGGACTAGGGGGATGTGTGTAACGAACTATATGGGGGCGGGTGGTGAGGGGGGGGGAGGAGGAGGAGGAGAAGGGGGAGGATTTTAAAAACACTGACAGCTCACGCCTGTTAAAGGCTAACGGCTGTACAGTCAAGGCTATAAACATCGGCCTCTAAAAAACCAATAGCTTTTATGGAGGCAGAATGAATAAAACATGCGTTTGACTTAGAAACCACTTCATACGCCTTTAAAAACAGTAGGCTGAATTCCTATTTCTGATGAGTTTTTTAAAGAACGGTTTGGTCCATACAAAGGGCTAAAAATCATAAACTTTAAAAATTGCGGTACTTCGAATTTGGTAACCTGAACTGTTCTGCCTGATTTTTATATTTGTGTTAACGGTAGCCCACTTTTGGGAAAATCCGTTAATTTCCGCTTGTAAACTATCGAATGAAAAGACCGAAAACGAGGAAAATTTTGCATACATTCCAGTATTTTCGCATAAGTTTGGTTTATGTGAACTGCCAAAGTAACTGAATGTTAATGCTTTTAAAATTTTGAAATATTTCTAAGAATAAGCATATACATTAAATCTGAACGGTGAATAGAGTTAAAATTGTGCCAATGACTTGCTTTGCAGCAAAAATATCAAATTTTTTGAGGGCTTCTGAGTGGCAAAATGGAATCAGTATGTCACCAGCTCCTCGCGGCATGAAGGCTTGATTAGGTAGACTTTGGATGTGATTACTCAATAATAAAATCAGAATAGTAATAAAGTCATGTCAATTACTGTGAACTTGTTAAGAACTATATGACGAGCAACACGTAAATCGGAGTAACAGCAACCGGTTCATTGAATTGCCCGCGGTAACAAAAGGTGCTGGAGGAGGTTTATGTGTCGAGTTTTCTAGGATCCAGATGATGTTACAATGTACAGCGCCTATAGTGCCGGTTTGTGACGATCGCTAAAATTATTGCAGATTTAATTCAAGCCAAATTGGATGTAAAGTTGGAATTAGTGGCTATCTTTGTTTGCTTTATACGCCAGATCCCGTAATCGGAAATTTAAGGTTCATGAATGCTTTCATTTAGAGTTGATTCGAACGTTGCCGAATAGGTAGTTTGACTTGGAGATAGACTCAGGGTCAAAGTTTTTGGCAAGGATGTCTTGTATGGCCGCATAAATAGGACACGGGAATGGGAACTACCAACAATACATGTGGCTTTGCACTAATTTCCGGGTAAAGCAGGTTAAGGATTAAGGTGAGAGTTAGAGTTCAGTTTAATTTTGGAGTTTAAGGTCAGAATTGGTGGTACGGTCAGGATTAGGCTGAGGGTTAATGTCTGGGTTCATGCTAAGTGTAGGGTTTAGGGTTAGGTTGGGGTTAGGGTTAAGATTAAGGTAAAATTTGTAGTTTCATGTTAGGGTTAGTTTTAGCGGTAAGACACGGTGATACTTATCTCTCCTAAAATTTATCGGAAGGCCACTTATGGGGTGGGGTGGTTCCTATTCCCGTGTCCTGTTTAGGCTGTCATACTTTCCACATTTTCTATCAATTAGATTCCAATTGCTTGTTTCCCTAAACGAAATTTGTTAAGCGCTAGCCAGTTATCCCCTTTCTACATACGGATACAGAAAATACTGCACACTATAAGGTACATCTTTCTAGAGATTTTAGCGAACATCGAGGTTAAGAGTGATGGTAAAACAGTACTTATTGAGTTTCTGTTCATTTCTTTCGCGCCAGTATCAAAGCTACCGGGTTTGCTCTACCCAATCGAGATGATTTTAAGTTTCGAGGAGGAACCCTGTATTTTACGCCATATTGATAACTTTTTAAAATAAAACTTGTATCTGATTCCAGAATCGTAGCTTGGACCTGTTGCATATGAATTAATATTGCTAGTGTGAAAAAGATAATAAAATAGATCCCGAGCCCTGAAGTGTTCGGTTAAGAAACTAAGTGGGACTGAAGCCCTGACATGAAGGGATAAACATAAAATATAAGTAAATTTTAAATCTTAAGGTATGGAAATAGAAATTTATCACCATAAACTTAGTACTCTAAATATTGGGTGCTGATGTTAACATCAATTTACAGTTTGCTACCAACTCTGCGCATTTTATCAGAGTTCCGGTGAAATAGAGTATTAGACGGCCCGTAATTTATTGTTTAAAGCAGGCCTGAAGTGGGATCGTAGTACTGAATGGCTAAGATGAGCGTTGGATGTACACATCGGTGATCTATCAGTTCATGGAAGGGACAGAGTGGAGGTGAGTCAATTATGTCACCCAGTTTGCACCTTCTCAGTTGGTGTGATGAAGTTGCAGGCACTTGACAAATGATTTGATCAAGTGACGAACTAGTGTTCGCACCTTGTCGAGCGGTTACGTGCTCATTCCACCATTCAATAAAGAGAGAAAGGCTGAAAAATAACACTTAGAGGGGAGGGGGAGGGATGATGCGTTGATTATAATGGGGAGGGGAACTCGGCTTTTATCCCAGCCCGAGTATTCCTCTTTCGAGTTGCAGTCTTTCTGCTGGATGTATTATTATAATGTGGCATCAACGGTCAGCTTAAAAGCTCCATGGCGATAGTGTTGGCGGTTTCTGTTATCTTCGCGATGAAGACCACCACGCATCGGCTCAGACGATTTTTTAAAGTAACCACTTAGTTTATTTGTAGCGAAAATTGGGTGATCACCACTACGAAAGCCCTGCCTACATCAATGAGTTCACCGATGTGAGAACTTATTACTATGCCAAAAGGGGTCCGTTGTGTACTGCTTGTACTGTACTGCTTGAGACTACAGGATTATTTGGTGACTCCTGTCTTCCCACTTTGGATTCCAGCAGATACCCACTTCACGAATGTGATCAGGGCGTGAAATAAGGCCACAAAAACAATTTTCAGGACAAGTTCTTCGTTTTTAAAGTTAAAATCTGACAAGATTGTGTCCTCCTTAACTGCATGGCGGTATTAGTTCTGCCAGCTGCCCTTCACGACTACGGGGGTGTCAAGGTAGGATAAGACAGCCTCATCGCTGACTTTGCTTCTGCTGGGGGCATTATCTTACTTGATTACACATTTGAAGAACTACACTCTGCCCGCGATTGCATACTAGTCGTCACCCTGAATTTCGATCCAAAGCTGAAAGGTAGGAAAACGGAAACGCTGCGCAACGATTGTAAACCACAAATAGTGTCCTGCTCCTCCTCCTCCTCCTCCTCCTCCTCCTCCTCCTCCTCCTCCTCCTCCTCCTCCTCCTCCTCCTCCTCCCCCTTTACCTTGACGGGGAGCGGCTTGAGGCAAATGAGTGTTTAGCCTACCTCAATCTGTATAAGCCCCTGATAGCCCAACGCCTGGAGGAAATTGCTCGTCGCAGTCAACTCGTATGCAACTTCTTCTGCCGACTAGTTAAGTGCCTACTGTCTTACCACGACGTTCATCAGAAATCAATAATCGGTTTACATGAGGTCACAGTCAAAGCTATCCTGCTATACAACCGGGTAGATGTGTTACGTAAGATACGTTGTATGACAACTGGGACCTGCAGGACATATTGTGGCTCTGGTTTATGGACCATGCCTCGAAGGTGGAACTGGAATGCCTATATAGGACACCCTCTCCTGGTAATGCAACCCTGGACCAGTATCTCGCACGACTTGATCTCGCACTTTGTCGACCTAAGGAGAAACTCGTCCGAGGTTTTGTCCTCCAAAAGCGTTGTACGAGGTGGCGCCGTCAGCATGGTAGTCAAATAAAAGATTGAAAAGCTGCAATGAGAGAGGATGTTGGATCTGAGAGAATTTGGTATTTATGAAAGGTACTCCGAATGAACACTGATCACCGAGGTGCTGTCAACGAGATCAAATCATGGATCTCAAATGTTCGTAATGCCTAACATTCGGAGTCAGCCAAACTGGCATTTGTTATGATCGTTATATGCACATCTAGATATTCCAACCGAATCCAATGTAATTGCAGACATCGTGCTTTGGCAGGACACTGGTTACCATGCCTGTTCCGTAAGTGTCCCTCTCTTGTTTCGGTAACTATGGTGATGGTGCGCTTGTAAGTCTGATTGGTTGTACTCTATATGCATTAGCTCATTCGTCACGTGCAATGTGTCAGCTGTCTTCATTCCTCATTTTTTGTGATACAATCAATCGTGTGTACGTACTTTAAGCCGGAAACGATGTGCACATAATTTAGCCATATATAAGTATCATTTTGGCTCTTCAAACAGGCCACATGACCTGTGAACGGCATCAGTGGGAAGAGCTCGTGGCTATGTTTCGGAATCTCATAGCAAGTAGAAGATTGTAATGAAAAATTGATAATATTTCAGTATGAGATCGGCTTTTATCTGGGGTATTACGTCAACATCGTTTAGGGATTCGTAGTTGTCACATCACGGTGGCCGGACAATGTCGGGCCGAAGGGGCAAAAACCAGAAGACCTCATTACAGTCTTGCTTCTCATGGTTAGTAATACCTTCCTCTTATATTAGATTTTATGATCTACGACTTAAGCGGTAAGAACGGACGGCGCTGCCATCCCTTTCCAGACATAACAGCTTGCTGATACAGGACAAAGAAGCAGGCCTTTTAATATTTTCCTTTTTGTGGGCATCGTCAATGCAGGGTTAATGCATGGCCTTAGAGCGTAAGAGCATACAACTCCCCTCCCAAAACAAGGGCTGACATATACTTGACCAGGAGTGAAATTTGGCTAGTCCAATCGACGAGACTCTTGCTTTCATGAGATCTATATGACTGGCAGCCACTCAAGCAATGGGAACAACGCTTGATTTTCTTCCGAAACGTTCCCCACATGCTTGCAAATGTGAAGAATTTCTTGCCAGGCTTTTGGGCTCATTCAGTCATCGCTTGGGATATTTCCCCTGTCAGCCGTGCATTGAGCTCTCCGATGGTAATGGGCGCAGTATGAGGGATTTCCCTTTCACCACGAGATTCTTGGTTCTCCTGATTGATTTTTTTCGTGCAATTGGTAGCTTGCAAGGGTACTTGTATGCTGTTCTATCTAATTTCGGTGTTCGTGAAGTTCACCGTCACTTGTACCTTCTCAGTTGAAGCTGATGCGTATTTTATTTTCGCATGATTTTGAGGGCCAGCTTCCTTGGGACCTCTATGAGTTGTGGCCTTCACTTGAAACATATAGAGAGTTTGTATACGGGTTCTTATTTTTTCGTAAAAGACTCAAATACATTTTCGATGAATTATTTTTACACTACCCATTGCAAAATACAAGATCAACTACTTCATTCAATGGCGTTTGGGAAGGTAGGAAGGGCCCTAGTTTTTTGAAACTGTGAGATTTGAGTTTTGCAAGAAGTGTGCAAATTTGAAAGCGACTATATCTATGATTTCAGTCTTTGTGAACCCTTTTGATGACCGAAACCATTTCCTTGCTAAAGCTTTGAATTTGTTAACGATGGTTGTGGGTTTACTTTGAATAATCCGACGCGTGGTTCATCTGGATGCGGTAGGGCACCTGTCTCGAGCAAACGGCTTGACTCACCTTACCTGCGTCGATCGTACACCCACTGAGCTGAAATAATTCCTCTGCCAAATTTGGAGGCGGATACCATCCTCAAGGCCCTCGTCCTGTGTTGGGTCGTTATTTTCGACATCCCATAAACGATTACGATTGACCGAGGTGTCAGTTCTAGTGTATACTCTTCCAAGCCCACGTTGCCTTGCCTACCAACCAGCAGTCAGCAACATATTCAAACGTTTCTACCGTCAAATAAATACCACTCTGCGTATAAAAAAAGAACCAAACATACTGGTTGAGCCAATTGCCTCGGGTCATTCTTGGCATTCGCATGGCACTTGATCAGAACTGGACTGCCAGGCACCCAAGTGCCAGGAGAGATGGTCACCCTAACCTCCCACGGTGCCAACCTTGGACATCGTCTGCGTAAATTTACGCGTTTGCTGTCTTCGTTCACACGACTAAGTCCCTCAACCGAAAAATGCCTGGGCGATTGCACCCACGTGTTCGATCGGTGTAACTGTGCATAAGCCGCTGGAATCGTCACATGAAGGACGGTTCAGAGTACTCATGCAGTAAAAAGACCTATCAGATCCCTCTAGGTGATTAGGAGGACGTTGTCAGCATCCACCGGATCAAGGATGTTGTTGCAGAGAAACTACTGGACCTGTCCCAAAGACCAAAATGTTCCTTTAAACTACTTCCTTCCCCTCCCCATCCCCCTTCCTTACCATATGTCCGTCCATCCCGCATGGGCCTATTCAGTCACATGCGCCTCCATGAAAACCTGTTGTAGAACAAGGCCGTTCATGCCTCATCTCCAGTCACGAGCACCTACAGCACACATGATCACGCCTTACATCATAAACATCAAGCACGGGATCGGCATCTCTCACATAAATGGGCAGTATGCTTCTTGGCACCTTCTCCATGTTACTCCTCTGCTACTTGTGATCCGAGCATGGGCCTATCACAGTGCGTTAAACGATGGGGTTTGGAAGGTTGGCAACTGAAGATTGAAATCAGACCTTGCACTCAGCCGAATTTGCGTTTGTGCGGAGTGGCCGACTAGTGGCCTGAGAGTCAGTCTGCAATGGCGCCTTCTTAGTGTAACCCCTAGCGATCGCGCACGCTTGAGATCAGAGCCGCCATACAATTTAGAGTGAAATCTTGTTGTTCGGTGGCAGGGGGGGGGAGCTGTCATATAAATGGCACGCGCAGACGAGCCCACTAGCTTGACAGCCATTGCGCCCTCCCCAATACCAGACAACTGTCCGGCTCAAATAGTAGTTAGGGTCTGGGAACGAGAAGGGTCAGGCGAACGACTCAGCGCATTTTCCACATTGTTAACAGTCTGACGCGCCTGAAGCTGTCATTGTGCTTTCAGAGCCGTGGTTTAGAAGGTTGTCAACTTATTGGATAACTCTGACCGCGCAGTCAGCCCAGCGTGCGTTTGTGTAAGGTAGCTGACTGGAGGAATGAGAGTGAGGCTGCGATGGCTCCTTCTTAAAGTGGCCTCTAGAGCACTCCCAATCGGTGGGATCCGAACCAGGGGTGGCGGCACGTCTAGGGGCGCCTTCGACCGCGCCAACCACCCGCACACTCTCCCGCCTGCGGTCTTCTTGACTTGGTCATGACACCGGATCCAAGTGGGGGAGGAGTAGAGGGTGCGGTAGATGTAAGGCAGGCTTACACTCGCTATAATCTAATTCGCGCGAATGTGGACGACTCTGCGCCATCTTGCTGCACAGAATGCTGTGAATGATCGAACTTTCGTATGTGTTTGTGCGTGGAATGCAGGGATGTGCAGTTAGGGGTTCCACCGGCGGGGTAAACCATATGAAATTATCCATTGTATATGTCCCCACATGGGTAGTCCTGCCCTCCTTCCCCCCACCTCCCCCGACGCAAGTTGAAAAGTCTTACGGTGAGAGAGCGACATACCACTCCGTAGGCGGCCCAGGCTAACTCGAGTCGCCCTTCCACCAAAAACCCAACGGTGACACATGGTGAAGTTCGGCAGTCATCTGGCGTATCTACGTAGACCTATTAAGAGCAAGCATTGCTTACGTCCTCGTGGAAGAAAGAGCAAGGAAATGTGCCCTAAATAAATGCAGACAGTCACTCGCAGGTTGAAAACTGGCGGCCAAACCATGCAAAAAAACAAAAACCCCCACCACCACCACCGTACCCTCGGGGCCGCTCGGGTGATTTCGTTCAATTTTAGCAACCTGGAATGTTCGTTTCCTTTTAAAAAATACGAGAAGCAACAGACCTGAACGGAACCCGGCGCTAGTCACTCGAGAACTGGCACGCTACAGGATGAACATTTTTGTTCTCAGCGAGAACCAATTCTCTGAACAGGGTCAGCTGAATGAGGTGGGTGTTGGCTGCACCCTCATCTAGAACGGCTGCCCAAAGGCAAAACAATGCGACGTTGGTGTCGTCTTTGCCATCCGGAAAGACATCGTGGGATGACTGCGCTGTCTACCGCAGGTCCTCAACGATAGCTGGATGACCCTGCCTCTGCCTCTTCGGGGATACAAAGTAACAACCATCATCAGCGCCTACGTACCCCATGAGGGGATTTAAAGAGTCGAACAATACATCCTATGAGGACCTGCACGCCCTCTTAGCGTCTGTGCAGAATTTCAACAAACTGGTTGTCATTGGCGTCTTCAACGCCCGCGGCTGGACAGACTATGTTGCATGGGAGGGAGTACTGGATCCCCATGGTCTCGGTGGCTGTAACTATAACGGTCTCCTTCTTCTGCGAACCTCGGCGGAACATCCCCTCCTGCTGAACAACACCTTCCGATGCGAGAGAATGCAACCTGGATGCACCCCCAATCTTGGCGATGGCAGCTGATGGATGCTTATATTTTCCTCCAGAGGCTAGATAGATAAGACGTGCTGATGACCAAGATGATCTGCGACGCCGATGGCTGGACGGATGTGGCCGACTGGAGAAATGAGGTTCAGGCTTCAATGGCTCCTTCTTAACGTGGCCTCTATGCCCTCGTCATCTCCAAGATGAGACTCCGACTTAAACCCAACAGGACGCCACAAAGTAAGCGATAACCAGGTGAAGTAAATACTGGGTGGAAGTATCATAGCCGAAATCACTGAGAAAATTGAATCCGGACTACCAGGTCCTGATTTGATTTTCACGCGTTTAACTTTCGTCCTTCAGTTACCTGCGTTCCAATTTAGCTCTGTTTGATTTCCGTTCAGATTTGGTTTCCTTTACACCAATTCGGGAGTTTGATTGGCCTGCCGTTCGCCAATGGGATAGCTTTTTCGTTACCCTTAAATCCCAGTTGTAGGTTGCAATTACGTCTACCCTCTTCATTTGCTTTACTCTGGTTTTCTGCTTCCTTTTTTCTATTCTACCCATAAAACTCCTTTGACCACGGTTCCCGTAAGACAGTTCGCCTTGCTTGCAATGTTCTCCGTGGGCCGGTTATTGTGCTTCCACCAAATACTGTTCTGTTAAATGGGCCTGTTCAGTGTTTTGATTTAAGCAACCAACTGGTTAAGAAACTGAAAGACCTGCAGACTTCATGTGATAACGCCACCATGGAGACACGATGATGTCAACTGCGGAAGGTCATCCAGTCCACGGCCCTCGAAGTCTTCGGACGCGCACGCCGTCAACACCATGACTGCTTTGACGACTACGAGGTCACCTACTCGCCTACAAGAACCAACTGCATAAAGCCTCCAGACCGAAGCCAATAAAGAGGCCATCCTCAGATGTCGCTGCCTTGTGCAGCAACGGCTGTGGAAGATCTAGGATGTATGGATTGCCTGCTAGACTGCGGAAATCCAAGAGTACGTGAACGGCAAGGCAATCTAAGGCCATTGCATCAAGGGAACCGCGTTACTGTTCAGCTCCGATGGCAAAACACTGCTAAAGGAGAAGTCGTAACTTCTGAAGCCTTGGGTCAAGTAATTCCGATTTATCCTCAACCGTTCTTTCACGATCTCCGACTTTGTCATTGACCGGCATTCCAAGGTGGAAACGAACAACGACCTAGATCTACCGCCTTCCATTCCAGAAACTATCCGATCAGCACGATAACGCTCAAACGGAAAAACGCCGGGATTCGGCGCAATCGCGGCTACCCCGGCTGATAAAGAAACTGATAACGATATTCCAGAGGTGACGCCAGGGACAAGTACCTCAGGACTTCAAGGACATGATCATCGTCCAGCTTTATAAGTCAAAAGGGAATCATCAATTCTGTGATAATCACTGCTCAACATCGCCGGGAAAATCTTCGCTCAAATGCTTTTTAATCATCTTAGCATATATCTGGGGCATGAAGTACTCCCGGTGTTTCAAACTTCGTTTGCGACGACACAAAGAACGAACCGACGCGATCTTCGCCGCGCGGCAGCTGCAGAAGTGCCAGGAGATGCGGCTCCACCTCTACTTTACCTTCGTGGATCTGACGAAAGCCTTCTACTCGGCGAATCACGATGGACCTAGGAAATAATGCAGAAATTCGACTGTCCTGAGCTGTTCACGCACGTTGTGCGTTATCTCCACGGCGGGACAATAGCGTGCCTCGCTGAGACCGGAACTGTCTCCGAAGCATTGGCATTGACCAATGGAGTGCGGCAGGACTGCGTACTCGCTCCTGACCATATTCAACCTCGTGGTCTCTGTCATGTTAATGAATGCCTACCATGACGAGCTCTCTGGGATACGCATCTTCTCACTAACCAGCGCATGCAGGCCCGAACGCACGTGTCTATGACTACAGTCCACGACCTGCTCTGCGCGGAAGACTGAACAATCAACATTGCAACGGGAGAGGACGTGCAGAGGAAGATGGACTTCTTCGTCGCAGGCTGAGCAAACTTCGACCAACAATCAACACGGACAAAATGAGATTCATGCACTAATTTTCACGCAAAACTGCGAACAATGTCACTCAAATCAGTTGCAAAAAGTTCAACATCGAACAAATGCAGACCCCGGAGTCAAATGCCAATGTCGAAAAATCTTGGAGAACTGAGGGATAACATTTAGACCACTGCGATGAAAGCCCTTTTCCTACACATGCCGTAAGCACCAGGATAGTTTTGATGACAATGACAAAGGAATTCGCACCCTATACCCGAGAAACATAGGAGACACCATCTGACAGTGTGACCACAATAAGTGCTTATGTCCACAGTGTGCCTCGTGGAGTGAGCGCCGGACGGTAACTTGCCCTGCACCTACCACAATATCGCTTCTCTCACCCACAAGACTCTAATGATAAGTGTTAAGACGATCGACTATGAGCTACGGCGCAGTGGCGGAAAAACTAAACAGACCGTCTACGCGTGCCATAAACGCACTGGTTCTCAAAATATGTACAAGGCTCTGGTATGAGGGGAGGCTCGGATCTCACATAGACGGGATGCCCATGAAAAAAACACTGAGAAGCCACCGAGCCTGTCTCAGTCCGACAGCCAGTCACTCCACCTACGCGTATGGTACTGACCTCGCGGGTCGAGTTAATTCACCAGTTTGCAATTCTCCTGGTCACGACTTTACACCCGCTGTGACATATTTCGTCCTCTCTTCTTCAGGCAAACAAAGCAGGTAGAAACCCTGAGCATCCAGAGGGATGCGCTGGAAAATTACAAAACTGAAAGACTGACATGTCACTGGAATTTCTGTCACCATTTTGTCCTAAGACCTCGCCCAACTTAAGAGTACAGATGGAATCTGGATCACCGAGTTCGAAAAGACATTATTACCGAAGGATCCTTTAAATATTACCCAAGTTGTGGTGCTGTTTACGATCTGCACAGTACTACTCAAATGTGACCTAGCTTTCCTAACTAAGCCTGCTGAAAAACGTGGCTAAGAAGAATCATCCAAATCAGCCAGTAGGTTATCCCCAGTGGCCATCAACTCAGCCCTCAGAGGTCACAATCCGCAGTCCTGCGTGATTATAAGCACTAAGACCCATACATGTCTCAATAAAGGTTTTTTTCCGGTTGCTTGACAAAATCTCTCGTGGAGTAAAGATAACTTAGCTGCGCCTCTAGTTATGAGCCAAGCTTCACGAATCGCAAGTGGGTGCCTTGGGTGTATTCGAAAAGTTCTGATTAACACAATTTCGCAGTTTTAGGAATGGTTGTAGCTCCAGCCTTTTTTCCTAAATTCTTCCATTCATTGGGTTATTTTTACGAAGAATAATTGTCAACAGACCCCTATCCACTGAAATCATAGTGTTCAGCAATGTCTTCCGGAGTATTTGACTTGACGACCATGACACAAAATCCTCATTCGGGCATCTTGACTTTACTTACAATCCAAGCTGTGGACGAAATTGAGAAACTAGAACCAGTAGCGTAGCATCACTACTGGTAGGCTTTCGAAACAGACGAACACTGGTCGGTAAAGAAGTCTTTGGCTTCTTTACAAAACTTTACAGCGATAGAAGACCATAAAGTAGGTCGTACGAAGGTTTCAGAAGGCAGCCTCTCACAACTCAACGCTTATGCTCCATTTCTTCCCTGCCACCAAATATTTTATCGTCTTGAGGGGTGACGAAGAGCGCATAAAGTACGGCAATAAGGTGACTGCAAAAAGCCGTTCAATTTCCTTGCCCTGAATTTGATATGTTGACAAGGCACAGTCGCTTTAAACGGAATCAGAACCACCCTTGTGAACACTGAGCTGCAATTTTGATGTAAAACGCAAAATACCGACACTGAGCAGCGAGTTAAAATTATATGGGCATTTTCAAGGTCATATCTGCTAGAACATGAACGTACCTATGAGCGTTTCATACGCTGAGTCTGACACGTCTGAATTTATCACGACGCGATAAAAATCGTGGCTTGTAAGGTTGTCAACCGAAGGGATAACTCAATCCTCATTGCCAGTACTGTATGTGGAGTGGATGACAGATAATCCGGCTCAATTGTTTTTTCTTAATGTCTTTATGGCACTCACAAGGACGCGACATACGAGCCCTCTCCATGGAATCGTGATACATAATGTGGGAACCAAATCATGTCACGCGTAGACCCACTGATGAGCTAAACCCCACGCAGCGGCAGAATATCGGCGAAACAGGTTTCTGGCCTCGTAGTGAGTACCTGTGTTGCCAGTATGGTGAATAATTTAGAAACTGATTAACTTTTGCTCGAGCCCACGTCCGGTCATCTTGATACCCAAGTCTTGTGGATGAGGGGATAGCGCGGTAGATGCAGAAAATGCCTGCTTCACGGCAATCTTATTTGTACGCAGTCACCGTCCTGTGCCCACTCTGTAGGGCGCACAGTTGATGTCGCATACGACGGTCGAACTGTCGGGTACGCCGCAAGTAGTTCGACCGCGTATGACTGGCTGGAAACTCGGCCAAGGTCGGACACTACGTGCGCGCTGGAGGTGCCAGCTCCAGTTCTAAGGACAGTTACCATTAATTTCTCTCCATGAGCTGTGCTCTACCCTTTCGCGGTCCAGTCGTTTAGTGACAACTTTGCACGAATAAGTCGATAGAATACTGAGGCTACACAAGTAGGCGCTTTGAAGACAACATTCTCGCGGAAGTCAATAGCTCTAGCGACCTGCCTTCTGGCGAGGATTAAAAAAGCATGCGATGAGATCATTGGAGATGACTAGGGCTCATTTACGAGAAACATGTTAAAACACGAGAACTACCACGGGGCTGACATCAGTAAAGTCTCTGTTATTCTCCGAACGTGGTTTCGAAGTGCATGATTCAAGCGGAATTCCAACAATTTCCACACTGCGCTATCTTATAAGAACAAATGACCACTACACGGTTGCCTTCGCTGCCGCTTCCCTCCGGGGTGTCATCAAAACTTCATGATCAAAGCATACTACCGTACAAATACCGAGCGAGCTCTTGTCTTATCACAACCGTTCGATGCTCGATTTGGCGTTCGGTAAAGTTAGAATTTTTTAGTAATTAAATTTAACGGTTAGTAACTGGATTATCCCGGTTTTTACTGTGTTTAATATGCACAAGGAGACCGGAAGACCGAACTCAACTACAGTGAACATATCGCCTGGTTAACCTATAGAATGTAGTCTAGTTCGGTTAATCTATCAACCTTGCAAGATAAGGCGTCTTGTGGTTAAATATCCGACTCCGAAACTTCGCGTGTGACTATCAGCTTGACGAAGTTGACAGCGCTAAGTATGTTGGGGCCATATTGCTGTCGAAATCATAGAACAAATATGACATCTTAGCGTGGAGAGATGCCTCTTGCGACCTTTGGAAAACTTCGGTCGATCATTCATTTTCGATGGCTGTTAAGGACGGGTTAGGCGCACGGAACACGAGAACTGAGTCTTCAAACACTGGTGCCTGAGAGCCATCTTTCATATGAAGAGCATCGACTTTATTTCGGACACGGTTCACAATCGCTGTGATAAGATCGCAATGAGTGCCTCCTGCGCCCTTAACAATAAAACTATTATTGGATCTCACACTATCTAAAATGGCTACTAAAGTGACATGCGCAGGATTTTCACCGCCTGTGCTACTACGGATGCCGCTCGGGATTCGAGGTAAATACCCACTGTATTTGCCACTGAGGAAGAGAGTGAGCAAGCTCTCCATATCTAATGATCGTCGCGCACGGAGAAGTACTAATCGCGGCATAATGGAAGCCGGGTGGATAAGGTATTATCACATCCGTACTAGGCAAAGGTAGAGTCAAACTCCACACCTATATTGTGAGCAAAATGCATCACCTAACCCAAAAGTGGAAGTAAACACAAATACAGTACTAGAGATGGGTAGAAACGAGAGATAGTGCCGAGAAAGAGGCAAGAAATGGAGTGATCTGGACAGCCTATCTTTACATAGCTGGATATCAGCGCGCAAAAACCAACTGGAAGTGAAGGCAGCGAGGTGATCAGGCACGTGAGAAAGCATCACCTGTAATTCACCGACTCCAACTGAAAATGTCAAAAACACGCTACAAAGGTTATATAGAAAATGTCTTCAAGAAAAAAACAAGTTTAAAGAACGAAAAAGTTACAAGGAAAGACGTCCATAGAGGGGTGGTTAACACCACCATCGCCTGGGGTCGAGCTACTTGAACGTTAAAGATGGGTCCCCCAGTGCAAGTAGCAGTTGCCTGAGCTGCGCTGAAAATGCCCAGTCAGAGGAAAAGCGAAGACAAAGACAAATGAAAGCTCCGCGCGATTCACAGGCAGAAGTGTGGTGGCAGGCTCCCACACTTGTGAGACGAAATAGGTCGTACCCAACTCGGAATCTCAGCACATTAGAGAAGGGTGCACTGAGGTACGCTGGCGGTAAGATGTATGATTAGAGGCCGGAGGCACGACTTCAAAAGCAGAGAGCTGAGGGAGGGAGGGAGTAGTGTTCAGTACGAAAACCGCATACTGCGACGGTAGAAAACTGGTCACGCAATGAGTCCTCTTCGATCAGAAGTCCTACACTGGAAGCGGCCTATTTCTCCCATGGAGCACCGATGACGACGAAATCTTGTTGGTTATTGTGAAAGGCTGCTTCGTTGGACGTTTCTGTCTCTGGCAGACGAGCCATCTAAAAGTAGGACCACCATTTAATCAGTAAAAAGTATTTATAACAAAAAAATATGAGTGGCGAAAGTAATTAATAAGGTCATCCTTGAGCTCATTCTCTCTACCCGAGTCTAAATACCGGCGAAGAGAAAGAGTTCAAAACTTAATATAGCGATCGAATGGTTTGAATTTTCCCACGTTATCTCGATGCGGAGAGGAAAAGTTTTGGGTTGCCATGTGATAACTGAGAACTCTCCAAATATTTAACGAGAATAACCGAAAAACAGAAGAATGAAACTTTCTGTTCACCACGGATGAAGTAAATTCATGTATATCGGAAGATGGAACGACAAGACTACATCAAATAGTAGTCTCTGAATTCGACGGATAAATTTTAGATGAAGAGTGCACGAAACTAAAATGTGCATCCATTCATTAATTAGGATACTTAACCGACCAACTGAGGCGCTAATAAAGTGCTCATATTTTGTAGGCGCATAATGCATAAGGAATGAAGGTATAGCGGTCGTGGGATTCGAATACGAGTTTATATTAGTTTCTGAGGATCACCCGACAAATGTGTGCAAAATTGACATAAAAAATTCAAGGGTCCTCTACACAGTACTGACTTAAGAGGATGTGCAAGGCTTAGGGATTCAGTAAACTAGAATAAACCGAGGCTGTCAGATTTCGCGATACCAACACCAGCTCACCTGTGATACACTGAAGGTGTTTTCCCTTGGGTTTAGGTTCACAACAAGCATTTAATAGCTTTCCTTCAGGGACAGAAATTTAAAAAACCGTAAAAATAACATTCCAATACATACAAGATCATTTGCTCGATTGATCAACTCATCGCAGGCGACATCAACATCCGACGGATCACCCATGACTAGGACGATGTCTGCAGCTTCCCCAGTGGTGCCCCGAGGAGGGAACTCGACGTCAACAGAGTATGCTTCCTCTAGGCGGTGAATCTGGTATCGGCGTGTGCCTATGAGGCGTGGATGAATCTGCAAGGTAAAGATATTCAGTTGGCTTGTAGAAAAGTAGGCTAAAATACCTCTTCTTACCAATGTGCAGACAGACGGCCTCAATTTTAAATAAGACCTTGGCGGAAAACATAAGTCAGCGCAAGCCAAACCCATGAAGACAGTTTCTTCTAATGCATAATCAATAGATGAATACAGGATATAAGAGGTCGAGGTACCAAACAATCCTTCTCCGAAGTTTGATAAGGACAGGACTAACTGCGACTAGGCATCACGTAACTAGGGCAATACGCAAACTACCCGGCTCATTTGTTTTTTTTGTCACGAGGTTCCTTCTTATAACGATATGTGGTAAATCCATGACACCACCGAGGCCGGATGGAGCAGACAGGATCACAGCTGTACTTAGTATATTTAAGGCAGTAAAAAGGCAACTATGAACAGCAGGTATCTTTAAATAAAGTTTCCAAAAGTCAATGTGTTAAAGGAGGCTGTTACACAAAAAACAAGGGTGCAAGGGGTTGACCACTCTAGAAATCGGAAATTGCCGTTTTTTAAGATAATTTAATGGAAGATAGTTTCAACCATCCGCTAACTGTTTAGATACAAAGCAGTAATCACCATTACCGATGAGACTCGCTCCTAGGAACAAGAGCGGTTGGATGAAGCAGGAACAGAATGAACTTTCTTCTAGGCAGAATTATATTATCGACAAATACTACGGAGACTGGTGTGGCGTAGTGGATTAGAGCGTTGGGCTTCTAGCAAACAGGTCACGAGTTCGAGCCTCAACCAGTCTCCCTTGTCTTTGTCGGTAATATAATTCTGCCTATATCACAAGCCGCTCTACGGCTGCTAGCGCGGCTCTAGAGTGAGTTCTAAGGCACAACGGGACGACCGAGTCTCGTAACCATAGGTTCTTCTAGTAACCGTCTAAAGAAATGTACTTGCTTTCACCAAAAACGACGTCCTCAAAGAGTTCTCTTGCCACCCGTACAGAACCATAGACAGTCTTGTGACAATGAGGCTCCAACTTTGGGACAAGATTCGGCACAACTGTTGATGTGGTCCTACAAGGACAGGCCATAATGATGTGAGGAACAAGTACCACGAGAACCAGTACGCCTTCCACGAACCTGTGCTAAAGACGAACCCTAACTGCAATGCCTTAGACGGCATATACCGTGCCACCAGAATCGGCATCATGTTGCGCTAGAACGACGACAGAAGTGTCGTGTACATTTTCGGTCGCCCGTATCATGAGGTTAGTGATTTTGCCTTAAATACAGCACCATCTCACCAATCCAGAAGCGGGTAGCTCAAGATATGACTTGACAAACCGTTAAAATCTCAGGCTAGTTCCTGATTCTTTAAAAATCGGCATTCATCGCTGGCGGAGACAGGAGAATAGATTGAATGGATCAGGTACGTCGTCGCCCCATCGTAACGTATGCAGTAGCTCAGTACCAGTCATAAATAAAATTGATTTGATTAGTAGCGATCGCAGCGGTACCAAACACAGAAAAACAGACGCGCTAACATCTCGAACGATAAAGGCTTGCCTAGCTGAGGATGCCTGGAAAAATTCTTCGGGTTATTTGAATAATTTCTAAATAACTTGAGGCGAACGATCTAACCAAGGCTGAACAGAACCCATAACACTACCACTGGAAAAAACGCCAGTGGCTAGCAAAAACAAAGGTTAGATTCTGTCCGTAAGGGCTCTGAAAATGGTCCGAGTTCGACAGCGTAAAATTCAGGAAAACATTCCAGAACTCTTCATAAAATGCCATACTTAGGTCAAAACAGACATCTACTTGAGACCAGTTCGGTTAGCAATGATCGTACCTGCTACAAGCGTAAGTTCGTGTTTAACTTTTGTTGATACTTGGGGAGCATGAAGCAATTAAAATAGAGAAAGTGCAGAAGTTCCCTCGCTCTTAAACCACTAGACAAGTGCTGATAGTGAAGTTGACCGATAGGAGCCATGCACGCATTGCTTGGTCATTAATAGCCACACCTGATCGATAAAGGAAGAGTGTAAGACCAGGATGGCCGTCTCCCGACTTATATTTATGAGAAGGTTAAGTTTCGGTAAAGATGCTCGGAAGTTGAACCGGAGAGCCAATTTGGGGAGGCGAGACACAGCGCTCTGTCGCTAAATAGTTTGGCTTGCCGTAATGCGATCAAATGGTCAACTACGTACATACACGCGACATGCAAAATCGGTCCTACGATCAGATATGAAATATGCACGTCAGACTTTTAGCATTCCCGGCTGAAGACGATAGACCATGGGACCCTCGTTGCTATCAAAGTCAATGACTTAGGGTTAAATCACAAAAATTTTCAATCAGGGGTTAAGGTATGATTGGCTGGTGAAAATGAGCCTGAAATAGCCATCTTGGTATCACATAGCTTGTCCATTCACACTCCCAAGTGAGTGTAATTCAGTCGATGTTCGCATATCACAAAGAGATGGTCTTAAAGGTATCAGCCACAAAAGGTTGAACGCTAACACATTCGAAAACTGGACATAAAAACAAGCTAGAGGATCCTAGATGTAACATACCTTAGAGGGTATGTGCAGTTGTTCACATACGAAGGTAGCACACTTCTCCAGAAGAGCCTCGAGTTCTTTGCGAGCGGCCTCAACTTTCTCCTTATAACCCTGTATCACGAGAGAAGTGCTGGAAGTCTTCACAAGACGATAACCGCTAAGAGAGGGCTGAGATACAGCCGATGTCCTCGGTTCGGTTTCATCCTTGGCACTGGCGGTATGAGTCTCTTCGGAGAGGTCGGTTTCGCTGGAGAGTTGTTGGCCATCTGGATGCTCTTTTTGCGTTCCTTCCGGTTCCTTTGGCGCTACCTCAGTGGCGCCAGGCTTTTCGGCGGCAGCTGGTGGTTGTCGCGGAGACGACTTCACGTGAATCACCACGCCATGTGACTTGTAAAGGCGGTCTTTCTCGTTCATTATACGCATGACAAAACGCTCCTCAACCGGCAGCGTTTCGGTGTACGAGCGAGCAACCCAGTCGGCCTTTTCTTCTTCATATACCTTACGGAGGGTGTCTAATTCAGCCTTTACAGACTCTATATGATCTGGTGAACCGCGGATTTTAACATAATTGGCGCCGCGCAGACTGCGCTGGGGTAACTGGAGAGAGACCTGAACGAAAAAAATCAGAGAAAGTGTGAAACGGGAGGTTAATGTCGAACAGCCAATAGTCAGATAGGCTCAAGAGCTAACGGTGGCGGAAAGCAATAATAAACTTCCCCGATACAGGCTAGGATTGTAACAGAAAAACACGCATGAGGAAGCCTCCGCCGAAAAGTAGACCTTAGTGGGATTAAACAAAGAAATTAAGGCAAAGCGAGGGAACATAGATTATAATTATTTGTGATTATACTCGCCATGCCATCAAGTATGTATCGAAGTAAAAAGATGAACAGACAAGGAATTCGACTACTTGTAGAGCCAAGATGTACGCCTTAATAAATAGCAACTGAACGGAGAACAATATACGACAGCTCACGTCAAACTTAGTTTGCAATTCCATAAGCTTCGTCATATGACCATCAAACTGGGTAGTGGTTGTAGCTTCTGATTCCTTTGAGTTTCGCCCGTTCTGGTTGGGAATGTGTTTGTGGAATTTTTGTTTACCAGTAGGACGAGGTTGGTCGACGGCAAAAAGTTTGCCATGAAATTCCTGTGGAAACTCGTAGGTTTCTGTGACAGGTAACAGCGGCAGAAGTTCATTCTTTAGTGCCGCCTCAATCCTTTCAGGCCGACCGGTAAGTACAATATAGCCGTATATATCTTCCTTCTCCGTGTTCACCTCGCCTAGAAGAAAACAACGGGTAAGGCGCCGCATGAGGCGGATGTTAGATGCAAAAAACAGAGGACAGCAACTCACCTTTGACAACGGGGGAGAACTGAAAGGTGATGAGGACATTGTAATTTCGTTGGATGTCGCCAAGACCTGAGCGGCATTTACCTAGGATTTGGCAATGACTGGCCTCAGTAATTGGGTGTTTTACAACGGTTTGGCACTTCAGGTCAGAAACCATGTTTTCGAGACATTGTTGGGCAGCCTGTGGTAATAACGAACACGAGACTGATACAATTAATGCAAAAATCTTACTGTAGGCATGGAAAAGCTACGTATTATTACAAACAGTCGCTGAATATATGAAACTGACACTAAAGACAAACTACCAATGGGCAAAACAGGAAACGGAGAAAAATAACACTACTAATGATGAGGTGGGTCGAAACGGGAATAACGTAGTAAGTTGTAAGAACGGAATGAGACCATTGAAACGTAAGCAAGATCAAATAAGCGATGCTGGGATTCACAATTAAGTAATATGTATAATGCAAGATCTTGTTTCGGTATAAATCGTGTTCTCGACTCCCTAACTTGAACTTTGTAAGAAGGCCTAGTTGCGGGGCAGCGATTGCTAGAAAAAATGATTAATTGTTTCAATTTGTCATGCCAAAGTGCCATCATTGAATTCTACCGGGTTGCAAGGCCTCGACCCTTAACATCATGTTACCTCTGACGCTGATAGTTAATGACTATTCATTCACCAGACGAACGTCTGCTCAATTCAAGGTTAGATTTTTAGCTGCAATGGAGGGCGATCATTCATCATACGGTGAACCTGGAACATCGAGGCGACTGCATAAGTCATGATAAATGCCATTACAACTACACCCACGAATATTTTCCTGGAAGGATAAATACTCCAATGGCACAAATTGCCATCCGAAAAGTTGGCGTACTCAGCCAGACATCGAGCATCCCTGACGAGGATCATCACTGTCCCGAGGCACCGAGATAACCTGCACGTTAAATTTGTTATAGTGAGCCAGAGCTGTGCAACCTTTCTTTTCCTAAGCCTACCATTGTGCAATGACAAGATAAAGTCGAGAAGACTGGAGATGAGCAAGGGCGCAGTCGTGGAACCCATGTTGACGCACACCACATACAATCCAGCCCCTAGCATGCAAAGACGCGAGTTTTAGGCTGACTCCAGAAGTGAAGGAAAGTCAGTGTACTGTATGGCAGCCCTTTAGTTCATGACTTTAGTCACTTCACGGTAATGTAAAAATTTGTGAGATATATTAATAAGAAAAGTATGACCTCGATTGGCCACATTCTTCCCCATCTAGCATACAAAAAGTCATAATAAAGTCAACGAAAAATTAGATTTTGCGCGATCGCTGACATGAAGCAAAACCTCTGTCCTACTGGTCACAGACCTACGCGATCGCAGGTTTGGGTCCAACGCAATATAACAGCGATGCGGTGACTGAAATCCTTCGATTATGAGGGCCGAAAAGGTGCTATTCGATTCCAATGAGGGCCATCTTGTGCCCACAAGGTGGGGCACAGAGACGGTGACCTGCGCGTAAATTAATTTATGGTGATAGTATACTGTTCCAAGTTCCCTGCAACAAGATCAGCTCGGGCAGTGGACTAATGCCTGAGAGTAGGAATAGAGAGACTCTGCGCATTTTCCACACTATAAACAATTTGACGCGCTTTAAGTTATCACGCTGCGCTACATTCCGTGGATTGGGAGGTAGCCAATTTACGGGATAACTCGGACCGCGTAGTCAGCTCGGTAGTTTTGTGGATTGGCCTACTGGTGGACCGACAAGCTGCAATAGCTCGTTCTAATGTGGCCTCTATGGCACTCCCACTCCGTGATCTGAGCCAGCCGTGAAGCTATGCCTAGGGACGGATTTTCGCCAAGTCAGCCACCTGCGTCCTCTTCCGCCTCCTGGCTTCTTGACTTGGTAAGGAAACCGAGCTCAGATATGGGAGGAGTGTGGTAGATGCAGTGCAAGTCTACTAACAATGTAATCTAACTCACGTGGAAGTCACTGCCCCTATGCCATCATACTGTTAGGGCGCACTCGTCGAAACCGACGGTCAAACTGCCAGTGATAGTGGACGTGCGCTGCATCTGCTGTACTCTTTTCTATTCCCCCACCTGGGCTCCGTGTCATGACCAAGTCGAGAAGGCCGGAGGCGGGACCAGGGCAGTTGCTATCAAAGGTAAAGAGTTGTTAAACACGTGACAAACACTCCCGGTCCACGCACAATGGACAATTTTTTCACGCAACAAGAGGGAGGCGACTCCTCATATCAACACGAGGCAGACTTCGTCGTTCTTCGATCTTAGGTAGGCCTATCAAAGATATTTCCAAATAAGTTTGGTTGACCTTAAAACTCTTCGATTTAACCAGCGTTTAAAGAGGACATCATTCCAATCGAGGTAAATTAGTCAGACTCGAACGCTAACAACTAATAACATTGCGCAGGTCATGAGACTAAACAGCAAAATGAAGGAAAATGGCTTCCATCGCTAAAAGATTAGCAAATTTGGTTAATAACAAGCAGAAACTTTACAAGTGCAAATATTTGTTACGAAAAGAGCAAACGGTAGTATTCTACTGTGATCCTTCAACAGCTTGCATTTCTGGTAGAAATAGGCCTCTGGTACGCAGGTTAGAGAAGTAGAAGGGTAGCAGAATATTAGGACTAAATGATATGGCAACTTCAACAAGTAATACTGACACTTAAAAGCTTTCATACCTCCACACAAGCCTTTGCACCAAAGAGACGAATAGACACGTTACCCTCCGGTCGCTCTTGCTGGTTTTCTGACTGTTCCTTTTGGTACCGACGTGCAGCGTTCCCGGGGCTGCTGGCGCCGGGGACTTTGGGCCAGACAAACCTTCACTCTTTCAAGTTCGGGGTAGTTAAAACAGGCACGATAGTTGAGCATCTCCCGGATCAACGAGCTGTCCAATTCAACAGTAGCCTCGACTTCATCCTCCATTGTTTTTATCATCTGTTCGAATTCTTTTTGAGCCTTGGAGACGGCTTCCTTCTCACCAATTATGTGGATTTCGGAAGCTAGTTTTGGGTCGCCTTCGCAGCGGTCAGGGAAGATAATTTCAACGTTGTGCTTTTCACGGAAACGCGTCAAATTTGCTCCGCCACGACCGATTAAGTGACCATGGAATTTAGGATCTGCATAGACGGTGATCTAAAGGATGAAAATGTTGTGTTACAAAGTACCCTTAAAAACGCATGCTCAGGAAACCGATGAGTCAAAATATTTGCAATGCAGGCGCAGCTTACGTCAGCGCACCGTTCCATCATTTTTGCACACATTGAGTCAATCAGTGATTTAGCCTTCGCCAGTGCTTCCGGTGGACCGCTGATAACCAGTTGGCGAGGTTGGGCCCTCGAGGTCTTTAGTTGTACACCTTCACACTGCTCGCGAATGGAGCGTAATCGAGCGGCCGGACTGTCGGCAAACTTGGAGAGGAGGAGGGATGGCAGCTGTACCGTTATTTCTTCAATACTAGTCTAGAAGGCGGTGAAGAAAGAAGAAGTCAATCGTTTTAGGATACAAAAGGTGGAAAACGAAGAAGCATACTTAGTTTATGAATCTTTCGGATAAAAAGCATTCGACAAGCAGGAAAACATGGCTATGAACATCAGTGGTTCTCGCATTAGTTACCTTCAGCGGAGGTGAAAGGGTGACTATCTAGGGGGCACCGCACAGGAAGCATTAGGTCGCTTCAGTTGCCTTGTGCAGGTGAAGAATGCCCCTGTGTCCGCTCTTAAATGGCACCCAACTATCACATAGACTTCGGTTATCGCCTCAACATGAGGACTAAACCAGATGAGATTATCCGTTGTGTATGTCCCCACACGGGTAGTCCTGCTCCCCATCCTCCCGCCTCCCCCAAGCAATTTCAAAAGTCTTCAAGCGAGAGAGCGACACACAATCCTGTAAGCGGCCCAGGCTAACTCAGGTCGCCCTTCCACTAAAAACCCAACGGTAACGCATGGTGGAGATCAGCAGCCGTCTGGCATGTCTACGTAGCCCTATTTAGGGCCAGCATTGCTTACGTCCCCGTGGAGGAAGGGGCAAGGAAATTTGCCCTAAACAAATGCTGGGTTTCACGTCCTCTAACAGTAGACCGTCCCTTGCAGGTTGAAAACTGGCGGTCAAAGCATGCAAACAAACAAAAAACCCCACCACCACCGTACCCTCGGGGTCGCTCGGGTGAGTTCGTTTAATCTAGCAGCCTGGAATGTTCGTTTCTTTTTAATAAATCCTAGAAGCAACAGGCCGGAACAGAACCCGGCGCTAGTTGCTCGAGAACTGGCGCGCTAGAGGGTGAACATTTTTGCTCGCAGCGAGAACCGTTTTCTGAACAGGGTCAGTTTAAGGTGGGTGTTGGCTACACCTTCATCTAGAACGACTGCCCAAAGGCAAAACAATGCGACGTTGGTGTCGTCTTTGCCATTCGGAACGACATTGTGGGACGACTGCGCTGTCTGCCGCAGGACATAAAAGATCGATGGATGAGCCTACGTGTGCCTCTTCTGGGACCACATTCGCCACCATCATCAGCGTCTGCCGCCCTTCCCTCCAATTCCTATGACGAGCTCTGACTTGCATGCCCTGTCGCATTGTGACGAAGGAAGACAAACCGATTGTTGTTGGCGAGTTCAGGGCCCGCGTCGGGACAGGCCACGCTGCTTGGGAGTGCTGGGTCCCCACGCTCTTGGCGGTTGTAACGATAACGGCCTCCTGCGAACCTGCGCGGAACATCTCCTGCTGAGCAACACCTTCCGCATTCCGACGCGGGAAAAGGCGAGGTGGATGCACTCCAGATCGCGAGCTGGACTATGTTCTCGTCCGGAGGGGAGACCGGCAGAATGTGTAGGTGACCAAGGCGATCTGTGACGTCGATTGCTGGACGGATTACCGCCTTGTCATCTTTAAGAGGAAACTCTGAGTGCAACCTCGCAGAAGACCACCAGATAAGTTGAATACTATTTTGTTGAATTTGTCTGCTCATCGTCTCCATTTCGGCAATGAAGTGGCCCATCGACTGGAACACATGCAAGCTCTAGAGGAAAAAGCCTTCGTTCAGATTCACCGATGCCAACTGCGGGATGTTGTCCACTGGACACCGGGGATGTCCTCGGACGCGCAATTCGTCAACAGGTTTGACTGATTTGACGAAAACAACGCAACCATTAGCAATCTCGTCAAAAAGAACAGGCAGCATAGAGCCAACATTGGTCGCCAGACCGATGCAAACAACGCCGCCTTATACGGCAGCGGTTGCGGGGAATTCAGGACACTTGGATGGATCGCAAGTCCGGGGAGATCCAAGGGTAGGCGCACCGCAATGAGTCAAAGAACTTCGCAGTGAGTAAGGCTACCTACGGTCCCCCAGCCAAATGCACCACCCCACTTCTTGGCACCGACGGAATAACCCTTCTAAATTAGAATTCTCCGATTCTGAAGCGCTTGACTGAGTACTTGATAAGTGTCCTCAACCGCCCATCAACCATCTCGGGACGCCACTATCGTACAGTTTCCTCAATTGGAAATCAAACATGGACGTGGATCTGCCATCCTACCTTCCAGAAACCGTCCGCGTCGATGCAACGACTCTCCAGCTGGAAAGCACCAGATTCCGATGCGATTTCAATTCATGTGGAATAACCATGTCTTCACCTCAACACAAAGCCCAGGATGTATAAAGCTTTCATCACGACGACGCTGTTGTTTGGAGCGAACTGGACGGTTTACAAGAAACAGGCGCGGCAACGCAACCATTTATACCTCAGCTGTTTTCAAAAAAACCCTAAAGCTGCGGTGGTAGGACACGATCCCGGATACAGAAGTTCTGGAACAAACCGGAACCCTCAGCATCCACGCGATGCTGACGCAATTGCAACTATGTTGGAGTGGTCACCTCGTGCAGATGGACAAATAGCGACTACCCTAACGCCTCCTTTATAAAGATGTCGTTGAGGGTGCTCGCCGACCAGGTCTATTCTGACGCTACGATGAGACCTAAAGGCTTCCTTGAAGTGCCTGTGCGAATCAACCCAGCGACCTGGGGAGACCTCGTCTAGGACCGCTCGACCTGGAGAAGAACAGTGAAGACCGGGGCTGCAATCTATGAAGCCAGTGGGAGTGCTGCCGCCAAAGCCAAGAGGGAAGCACGTAAATATCTGGTGTCCCCGGTCAGCAACGTCCGCAGTCAACCTCTCCCAACATGTCCGCACTGTCCGAGAACTTTTTGTGCGCGAATCGGCCTCGCCGGACATCTCCGGAGCTCATTTACTACCAATCTGCCAACCTCAACCGCTGCCTCTTCAATCGTTCCCGCTCCAAACCTAGCGGCACTCATGGAGTCGGTCACCTTCGTCACCGATGATTACAATCCCAATGCCGCGCCGCCATCGAACACCACCAGCCTCACTTCTGCCTCCGCGGCGGCAACGGCTACCATCACCTTTCTGTCCTGGCACAAATGAGAACAATCCCGGTGTCGCGTCGACCACCACCTCCACATCCACCAGCACTAGTGATGTGGACTCGGTCCCCACTGCAATCGCACATTTCCCTCACGCATTGGCCTGATCGCTCACTTGCGGATCCACAGCAGATTGGCGCACTAGTGGCTGGAGCGCCAACACAACAGAGACCGTCACTTTCACTGTCCTCGAGCATGGATTTATTGGGCTACAAGCGCACTCATAACAGCGGAATCTACCGCGATGCCGACAAACCTAACACGTCTTGCGCACCCATTAATACTCCCATTTCCAGCCCTCAAATCAGCGTGACCACCAATATCAGCCGCACAATTCCGGCCGACTCATTGCCTCTCGATCTACCCTGTCCTAATTGCCACCGCACCTTCACCTCATGTATTGATCTGGTCTGTTACTTGCGAATACATCGCACGGAGGCTGGTGAATTAGGGCCTGGAGCCGCGACATAACGTCGCCGCGTCCGTCTCCCTTGTCCACACTGTGCACGCACATTCACTCACCGCATGGGCCTACTCGGTCACATGCACTTCAACAAAAATCTGTGGAAAATCAGCTTAGGCCTGCTCACATCCTCGCATGCATTACACATGCACCCCCCATCACCACCCAACACCGGAACCTGTCACCTAAGTGAAAAGTATGTTCTTCGGCTCCTAAGCTACACGTGAGACCTGTGTCTCACCCGTTGTGTTTTGAGTAAATCCTGTTCAAGGGTAGGACGATGGGTAACCCGGGACGATGGGTTACCCATTGGCCTAGCTACTGGCCACCCGGCGCATCCACAGGTGGCGGATAGTGGAACGGCCTTCAGTGAAGGTTAGCTGCGAAATAAGCACTCTCGGGTCTGGCGAATAAGCAGTCGCGGACCAGCAGCGACAGTGCTACCAGGGTGTGACGGGCTGAGGTCTGGCACACCAAAAGCCTCTAAAAAAAGCCGCAAAGTCCGATGACGGCACTGTGACATAGCCAGTGTGAACCGCCATTAAATAAGTTCGATCGCCCCCGCTGCCTTGTGGGTAAGCTCTTAAGTCAAAGCGCTAGAGCAGACAATCTCGAAAAAAACAATCCGAGCAGTTGTTGGGGCCCCACCCGTACTCACAATCCCCAGGACACCTCATGAAAATATGTGGCGATTGCCCTCTCGCAACAAGCGAACCGTAGACTGCTTGCTTGGGGACCAGTCAACGAACGGATGGTCTATGTGCGACTGAAAGGTCACTTCAAAAACATCTCTATCGTCTTCGTGTACGCACCAACTTCCGCTGCCGAACAGCACTACAAAGAGAGGTTTTACTCGCAACTGCAAGCGTTAGTTGAAAGACTCCCACGCCGCGATCTGTTAATTGTTGCTGGGGACTGGAATGGCCGGACTGGACGTGGTGACTCCACTAACAGTCATCTTATTGGCCGTTTTGGGCTTGATTCCCGATGTGAAATGGTGAGAGACTGCTAAACTTTGCTGACCAGAACCGACTGCTTGTTACGAACACGGGCTTCCAGCACCGCAATAAACACCTGCTGACCTGGTATTCAAACGACGGTCATACGGCCAGTCAGATCGACTACATCCTAGTCAGTTCACGGTTCCGCAGTTGGGTTCATGATAGCAGATCGATGTGTTGTGCCCACACTGGTAATGCCTATGGGTCTGACCATGTTCTCGTCCGTACACGCTTGAAAGTGAACCTATCATCTGCACCCAAAATTTCACGTGCTTGACGCCTCGATGTCGCCGAAATTCGGCAACCCGGCAATGCAGAGGCCCTGGACAGAGAACACGAACAGACGGAGAAGGCAGTATTGAGTGGTCATCACTGAAAGCATTAGTCTATGGGGCGGCTGAGCAAATCCTTGGGTTTACTCAGCGACGCCGCAGTGCTTTGACCAGCGGAAAAACCATACAGTTGTCCGCCCAAACGGCTCGAGCCAGGTCTCGCAACGATGCTTTCTTCCGCCAACTCCGAAAGACGACGGCAAAATCGGCTAGGAAAGACCGGAAGAAATATTGGGCTGGAATAGCGACCTCTATGGAGCAGGCCTCAAACGTAGGTGACACTCGAAAACTCTACCAAATTATCCGCCAAGTTAGTGGTAGGCCATCTACACTGAGCGACTCTGTTCGTGACGTGAATGGCAGCTTTATTGCTGAAAACCCGGCCAAAGTCGAGTGCTGGCGTAAGCACTTCGAGAACCTTCTCAATTTCGATACCGAGCCCAGAACCCCCTTACTACGTATAATGGAGTCTCCTGCATATGCAGCGTCATGCGACCCCTATTCTGAGGGAGAAGTCACTGATGCCATAAGAAGGTTGCGCAACAACAAGGCACCTGGAGAGGACGGTATACCCTCTGAAATCGATAGGTCTTGTGTCGACATACTGGCGCCCTGGCTCAATGAAGTGATTGTACAAGTGTGGAGAGACGAGGTTGTTCCTGATGACTGGGGCTCATGCATCCTTGTGCATGTCCACAAGAAGGGAGACAAAACGAGATGCGAAAACGAGCGTGGCATAAGTCTTATCGACGTTGCTGCTAAAATCTTTGCTATTGTCCTTCTCAGGCGATTCCAGGCTGCGCGCGACTCTAGGACGAGGCCCAACCAAGCCGGATTCCGTGCTGGGTGTGGATGTGTGGACCAAATATTCACACTAAGGCGTATCCTTCAATCCCGCAATAGTTACCAGCAACCGACAGCCGTATGCTTTTTCGACTTCACCACCGCGTTCGATTCCGTCCAGCGTGAATCCTTACGGTGGATAATGGCACTAGATGGCCTACCATCGAAAATCATCGCCATGATCAAGGCCTATTACAGCTCAACCAATGCTCGAGTTTTGGTTCATAACAATCTTTCACAAGCATTCGATATCCGGTCTGGCGTTCGACAAGGTTGTATTTTGTCACCCATCCTGTTCAACTACGCTATCGACTGGATTCTTGGGAAGGTCCTGCATGAATAGTACGGTGTTGAGCTTGCACCCGGACGCCGGCTGGCTGGACTGGACTACGCAGATGAGATCGCCTTACTAGCCTCAAACCTTGGTGATCTACAGTCTATGGTGTCGCGGGTGAATAAAGTCGCTAAATCGTTCGGCTTGTCCGTAAACGCGAGGAAGACCAAAGTTTTTTCCAGCTGCATCCCTGCCCAGGAAAAAGCACCTCTCGAGGTTGGTGGCTGTCAACTTGAAGAGGTGGACATTTTCAACTACCTTGGAATGAGGTTGCTGTCGAATGGACAGAGTAAGGATGACCTTGTCTCCCGAATCGATACTGCTCGTCAGGTTTTCTCAAGCCTGTGGACCCGACGCGACATTTCTATCGACACAAAGATTCGCAAATACCGTGCGTCTGTCGGGTCTGTCCTTCTCTATGGTTGTGAATGCTGGGCTACATGCATAGAAGATGAGCGAAAACTGGACACATTTGATCACCAATGCTTGAGGACCATTCTCCGAGTGAAGCACACAGACTTCGTCTCCAATGACAGTCCGCAATCGCTGCTTAAACATCGCAAGGATATCCTAAGCCATCCAAGAACGACGTCTGAGGTGGTTAGGACACGTTCTTCGTCGCCCACCTTACGAGCTCAGTGTTACTGCCCTTGAACCGACTCCACTACCCAATTGAAGACTTCGAAGAGGGGATTAGCTCAAAACCTGGCTCGACACAGTTCGTCAGGACATGGAAGTTGTTCTTGGACTTTCGGTGTTCGGCGTCCGTCGTTGGCGAAGAGAATGGATTGAACTGTTCAGGTCTGCTGCCGCGGATCGTCATGCGTGAAGGAGTACAATCCGTAACATAATCGAGGCCGGCTAGATCATGCATGATCGCAGCCGTAACAAGTACAAGTAGGCTATGACCAGGTGGCGTATAATGGGGCGTAGTGGCACGCAGGCCCAGGCTCTGAGAGCTGGGATCCGTGACATCGCCCCTATCTTTTCTTTGTTAAAATCGTGGTCAATTGTTTGTTTTGGATCAGGGGGCTCTTAGGGGCGGATTTCGTCGTACAAACAACCTGCACCCGATCCCGCCGCAGGTCTTCTTGACCTTGTCTCGACATCTAGTATGAGTGGATGCATGGAGAGCGTAGTAGGTGCAGCACAGGTCTACTATCACTTAAAACTAATTCGCACACAAGTCACCGCGTTCGCTTTCAGCTTGCTTTGAAGCACGTGGTGGACAATATCGAACTCGACGGTCGGACTATCACATTTAGCGATTCGGTCTAATTAAAATACAAGCGTTCCGTTTTGCCTTCGGGAGCCAGATCAGAACGTTTCCGGGTGATGGTGCGGCAACGAGTGTTCAACGATAGGAAGGTGGAACGATGGCTGCTTCTGGCTAATTTGACATTGCCAATTCTAGAAAGCAAATACCTGAAACCTGAACAACCGTTGGGCATGAGTTCAAAACCAAGGTCATCCGTTAAGTTTGGACATGGCTGGCTTCAAACCACGAATTAGTCAGAAATGGCTACTCTAGTCTGACACGTATCCCTTATTGTTTTAAATCGCTCTTTTCGCTGTAGAAACATGCTTCCTTTAAATTAATTTTTGTTCGGAATCTCCTATGTTCATTAACGAAGCCGAAATTCCATGCAGGGCGTGCGCGAACAAAAATTTTCGAAGCAAAACGCAAATGATATGGCGTCGTGTAATAAATCATCTAGCAATCCTTTACAAATATCCCTTCGTATATGTTTTAAGCTTACTTTTTGTTTCTAAAGACGCCGTTACCGACGACTACCTAGAAGGAACAGTCAGGAAACTGCTCGGCGACACGTAGAGACGACTAGGAGTCGCTTTAAACATGACGAAAACGCAAATTTAGGCTGTTGGGGGTCGTGCTGAATCCGATGTAGAGAATAAGGCCATTGCGATGCACCACGGTTGGGTTAAGAATCTCTCACTCGAGGCTGATATAGTAAATTTACGATGATATTAGTCATAGATGACACAGCTTCAAGAAGGTGCATCAAAAAGATGCGGTGAGCCTATCAGTACTATACAGAAAAGTGTACTTGTAACGTCGTTTTTGACCTCCCTGCCGGCGAGAACCCGTAGCGACATCTCTGTAGACAAGTCGTTTGGGTGGTCGCTCGCCGTTTGAAGATATCGCTGAAGCAACTGCAAATCAACCCGGCGACCTGGGAGGACCTCGCTCAGGATGGACCGGCATGGAGAAGATCCGTGAAGACAGGTTCAGCAATCTATGATACCAACCGGATCGTCGCCGCCAAGGCCAAAAGAGCGGCACGAAAGTCACCAGCGCCCCGGACCAACACCGCCAATGCCCAGGCCCTGCCAACATGCCCGCGCTGTCAACGCATCTTCCGCGCGCGAATCGGCCTGGTTGGACATCTTCGGACGCAATGCACCAACAATCCGACAATTACAATTTCTACGTCAAATTCTGCCAACCCTCCTTCAGACTCCCCACCCTCACTTCTGGCATCAATTCCATTACTCCCACCATCATAGAGACCACATCCCTCTACTCATCGCCTGTTACCCCCACCACCGCAACCACCACCGCCTTCACCTTCACTACAACCAGCACCATCAGCGATGGGGAATCTCTCCTAAGCTGTCCTCAATGCGACCGCACATTCACCTCACGCATCGGCCTGGTCGGTCACTTGCGAATCCATCGTACAGAGACTGGTGAGCCAGCGCCCGGAGCACTAACACACAACGGAGATCGCCGCCTCCACTGCCCTCGCGCATTCACTCATGGCATTGGCCTATTTGGTCACAAGCGCATCCGTGACAGCGGAATTCACCACAATGTCGACAACACCGATACACCATGCACACCCTCCACTCCTGCCATTCTTAGCGACACCGCCACCCCCACTACCATGAATGACATCGCCCCCAGCCTCTACCGATTTCTCCTGCTCACACTGCGCCCGCAACTTCAACTCACACATCGGCCTGGTTGATCACCTGCGAATCCATCGCACGGAGGCTGGTGAACCAGTGCCTGGGGCTCCGACATACAGTCAACGCGCCCGCCTTCACTGTCCTCACTGCTCCTGCACATTTACACACCGCATGGGCCTATACGGAAAACACACGCGCCTCCACGACAACCTGCGGTAAACCACCGGAGGCTAAGCTACATCAGCGCACACTACTTACACCAATACATCGACAACACCCTCACAATCACCATTTACCAAAGTATATCACGGTTTCCTAGAAACCGTGGCTAGGAAGGCTGCCAATCGGACGCTTTCACCAGACCACGCCGTCGGCCCAGTGTATGTGCTGTGTGTGTCGAGTGGCTGACCAGCGGACTGGGAGTCGGACGGCGATGGCTGCTCCATATCCCCTGAGTTTGTGAATTCTGGTGTGTGCGTTATGGGGGCCAGGTCGTGCTGTGGCGCGCGAAGACAGGTACACCGATCCGTAAGCCAATGCGCCCACTCCCACATCAGGCAACTGACCGGCTCGGACAGTGGTCTGATGGTGGGGGTGGGGGAGAGAGTGAGGTCGACAGCTCAGCGCATTTTCCTCACTATAAACAATCTGACGCGCCTGAAACTATCACGGTGCGCTAAAAGCCGTGGCTTGGAAGGTTGCCAACTGACGGGATAACTCGGACCGCGTGGTCAGCCCAATGTGTGTTTTGTGTGGAGGGGCTGACTGGCGGACTGAGAGTCAGGCTGCAATGGCTCCTTCTTAATGTGGCCTTTATGGCACTCCCACTCTGTGGGATCCGAGCCAGTTGTGGTGGTATGCCCAGGGGCGGATCCGGCCGCGTCAGCCACCTGCGCCCTCTCCCATCTCCGGTCTTCTTGACTCTGTCTTGACAACGGGCTCAGGTGGGGGAGGAGGAGAGAGTGCGGTTGCTGCAGCGCAAGGCTACTATAACTTAAAACTAATTCACGCGCAATTCACCATCCCTGCACCACCTGGTGTGGAGCATACGGTGGACCTCGTCGAAATCGACGGTCGAACTGTCACTATACAGAAACGAATAATCTATACTAAAACTTGCTTACCAAAGGCTGACTCGACTTTGGGGCTTCATTGCTTATTTGAAGTTAGACGACACTTGTTAAGTTTAAGATAAAAAATCTATAACCAATAGTTTGTTGACTTCTCTGAACGCAGACAGGAATGTGCGCATGGTTTTTTAACCTTGTATGTTAAGACACTCGCACAATGGCTTGCTAAAAACCGCAGGTTTATTTGCATCTCCGTCCTGATAATGGACTAATGCCGATTGCAGAAGCAAATCACTAGGAAATCGCCAAATGGAATAAACAATCAAGAAATGAAGTTGAGGGTTGTATAAAACTAATAAGTGGAATAAATAACGCAGTTATGCAATGATGTTCGAGGCTATCCCAGCAGTAACCACATTTTTTGGCCAAAGAATACAACAGTACTTAATTTATCTATTTATGGCATTCATACATGACGAGAAAAGGGGTCTCACTTCTCTCGCAAAACTCCTAAACCGATCACCTACGCAACTGAACCACTTGGCTTTAGTGTAAGTAAATAAAAATAACTATTACGGAATCACTACCGACACTGGCCATTCATACGCAAACTCAATGTATAGAAGACCCGGCTTTTGAACTTGGTTCATTTGGTCATTGGGTCGGGTGTTAGGGTAACAGGGGGGTACTGGTTATGGGGGGCACCATACAGGTAGCATTAGGTCGCTCCATTTGTCTCGCGCAGGTGGTGAATGCTCCTGTGGCCGCCTCTAAACTGGTGCTCAACTCTCATCTGTGCCTCCTCGAAGCTGGGCTCCGCTTTAACGTCCACACCCCGGGAAACCGTCACGACCGGCGGGCTAAACCAGGTGAGGGTCTCCAGCATGGTCTCCACATCCGGTCCGTCTGTTCTCTTCCCCTTCCCTGCCACCCCCACCCTTCTTCCTCTCTCCTCTTCCTAACCTACCCCCTGCTCCCTCCTCTCTTTCCACCTTCCTTCTCCCCACCCTTCTTTCTTCCCCCACGGTCGAAAAAGTCTTACTATGAGGGCGACAGCAATCACGTAGGCGGCCCAGACGAATTGGCCGTTTTCTCACTAACCCAAACTGTGGCCTGGGACGACTGAGCAGCCCTATTTAGGGACAGCACTGCTTACCCCCTCGCGGAGAGTGGGCTAGAAAAGGTGCCCTAAATAAATGCTGGGTCTCACTATAACTGCAGCGGACCGTGGCTCGCGGACTGCAATTTAATACGGTCAAAAAGCTTCAAAGCGTTTTTAACTGGCCCTCCACCATCTCCTACGCCGCCATCGACCGACTGCCTGAAGTGAAAACCAACGCCGACTTCGATCTACCGCCCTCTCGAAGAAACCATCAGGGTCGTGCAACAAATCTCCAGCGGGAAGCACCTGGATCAAACGCAATCCATGCTGAGATATACAAGCATGGCGGCCCCCAAATGATGAATCAGCTCACAGCGTCCTTCCAGATGTAAAGCCAAGGACAAGACCCTCAGGATCTTAAGGACTCCACAATCGCTCATCTCTACAAGAACGGGAACCGCCAGCTCTTCAATAATAATCGAGGAATCTCGCTGCTCCACATCGCCGAGAAAATCTTCGCCCGCATTCTGCTCAATCGCCTCAACGGTCATCTGGAACAAGGACTCCTCCCGGAAAGCCAATGCGGTTTCCGCCGCCATCGAGGCATCACCGACATGATCTTCGCCGCGCGCCAGCTGCAGGAGAAGGGTCTGGAGATGCGGACTCACCTCTACAAAACTTTCGTGAATCTGAAAAAAGCCTTCGACACAGTGAATCACGAAGGACTGTGAAAGGTCATGCAGAGATTCTGATTTCCCGAGCAATTCATTCACATGGTGCGTTAACTCCACGATAGCATGATGGTGCGCGTCACGGATAACGGAGCCATCGCAGGGGCCTTCGCAGTGACCAGCGGAGTGAAGCAGGGCTGCGTTCTCGCGCCAACCATCTTCAGTTTCGTGTTCTCTGCCACGCTAATGGGCGCCTACCGCGACGCACGCCCCGGGTTCCGTATCGCCTACCGGATGGACGGCCGACTCCTCAATCAACGGTGGATGCATTCCCACTCGCGTGTATCCGCAGCCACCATCCACAAACTTCTATTCGCTGACGACTGTGCACTCAATGCAACGACAGAAAGGGACATGCAAAGAAGCATGGAGCTCCTAGTTGCTGCCTACGACACCTTCAGACTGCGCATCAACACATAGAAAACTGTGGTCATGCATCAGCCGCCACCCAATACCAACTACAACGCTGCTCACATCAATATCAACGGCGCTCAACTAAAAGGCGTGGATACCTTTACCTACCTGGGCAGCAACCTCTCCTGCAGCACCAAAATCGATGAAGTCACCCGCCGGATCGCCAAAGCCAGGCAAGCCTTCGGACGCATGCAGGACGTCATCTGGAATCCACACGGCCTCCACCTCAGCATCAAACGCAAGATGTACAAAGATGTCATATTGCCGACGCTGTTGTATGGAGTGGAGACCTGGACGGTCTACCAAAAACAGGCGCGGAAGCTTAAACACTTCCACCTCAGCTGCCTCCGCATAATACTAAAGCTGAGATGGCAAGATAGGATCCCGGACACAGAAGTGCTGGAACGAACAGGCATCCTCAGCATCTACGCCCAATTGAAACAACTGCAACTGCGCTGGAGCGGCCACCTTGTGAGGATGGACGACGACCGACTACCCGAACGATTCTGCTATGGAAAAATTACCGCGGGTTATCGTCGACAAGGGGGTCAAGTACGACGTTACAAGGACACTCTGAAGACTTCCCTGAAGCAGCTGTAAATCAACCCGGCAAACTGGAAGGACATCGACCGAAACTGACCAGCCTCGAGGAAGACAGGGGCAGCAATCTACGAAGCCAACCGGATCGCCGCAGCCAAGGCCAAAAGGGCGACACGAAATTCACCAGCGCCCCGGATCAACACCGCCAATTCTCAAGCCCTCCCAACATGCCCGCGCTGTCAACGCACCTTCCGCGCGCGAATCAGCCTCCTTGGACACCTTCTGACGCAATGCAACAATAATCCGATAACTTCTTCCAATCCCTCATTCCAACCCCCCCCCCCCCCCCATGGTCATCCCTGGCACCAATTTCACCAGTCCCACCATCACGACGACTACATACTAATACTCATCACCTGTTACCTCCACCATCACCCCCGTCACGACCACGGGCAGCGATGGGGGCTCGATCCTAAACTATCCTCATTTCGACCACACCGTCAACTCACGTCACTTCGGTCACTTGTGAATCCATCGCACAGGGACTGGTGAACCAGTGCCTGGAGCACCAACCCACAACCGAGATCGCCGCATCTACTACCCTCGTTATCCTCGCGCATTCACGCACCACATGGGCCTATTCGGTCACATGTGTATCCATAACAGCGGAATTCACCGCAATGTCGTCAGCACCGGTACCCCATGCACACCCTCCAATTCTACCATTCTCACCGCCACTCCCACCTTCACTACCGCGAACAACCCCCCAGCCCCTTCCGATTTCTCCTGTCCACACTGCGCCCGCAACTTCGCCTCACGCATCGGCCCAGACGGTCACCTGCGAATTCATCGCACGCGGACTGGCGAACCAGTGTCTGGGAATCCAACATACAGTCACCGCCCCAGTTTCTACTGCTCCCGCACCTTCCCACATCGCATGAACCTATTAGGTTACATGTGCCTCCACGATAACGTGTGGTAAACTACATCAGCACACAATACCTCCACCAATACATACACAACAACAGTATGTACCCGAAAATATCCCGGTTTCCTAGAAACCGTGGCTTGGAAGGCTGCCAATCTGACGCTTAAACCAGACCACGCCATCGGCCCAGTGTTTGTTGTGCGTTGAGTAGCTGACCAGTGGACTAGGAGTCAGACAGCGATGGCTCCTCCATAGCCCCTGGTTAGTTAATCCTGGTGTGTGCATTATGGGGGCCAGGTCATGCTGTGGCGCGCGACGACGGGTACGCCGGCTCGTCAGCCAATGCGCCCACTCCAACATCAGAAAACTGACTGGCTTATACGGTGATCTGATTGTGGGGTGGGGAAGAGGGAGGTGGACGGCTCATTTTCCTCACTATAAACAATCTGACGCGCTTGAAGCTATCACGATGCACTAAAAGTCGTGACTTTGAAGTTTGCGAACTGATGGGATAACTGGGACCATGTGGTCAGTCCAGTGCGTGCGTTTGTGCGCAATGGACGACTGGCGGACTGAGAGTCAGGCTGCAATGGCTCCTTAATGCGGCCTTTATGGCACTCCCACTTAGTTTGGATCCGAGCCACCCCTTTCTTGGGTCGTTTTGTTCTTGTTTGGTGTTGGCCCACAGTGCGTGGGCCTGCGCACTCTCCCATCTCCGGTCTTTTATGACTCTGTCTTGACACCGGGTCCAGGTGGGAGAGTGGACCAGAGAGTAAGGTAGATGCAGCGCAAGTCTATTCTCACTATAATCCAGCGCGAGTCACCGTCCCTGCACAGCGTACGGGGGACATCGTCGAACACGACGGCCGAACTGAAATGGTGTGTTATTCACACATTTAAACACAAGTGTAAATGGTCATTTGACAAAATAAACCCCAATAGATCATTCGTGGGTTCTGAGCTCGATTTAGGAAATCTGCGGTTCCAGCTCTTCAACCGGAAATAAGTTTCTTTAAGTGTCCCGAGAATCGAAAGGGCACTTGTACGACGATCATACAATGAAAATCGGGAAGGCTCGATTGGATCCAAACTTGACGTCGTTAATTGCTGATCATAAGTGACATCGATAGCATATGATTCTTCCTCTCCTTTAGTATATGCGGGCTGGCCTACGTCGTCGGTAGTCAGGAACGCGGCATGAGATGGTATATTATTGTAGCGAAGTGTGCAAATAAATTATGATGGCGGCGGCGGCGGTGCGGGATGAACAGCAGTGCAGCTATATATGAACCAGGAGATAATTAGAAGTAGAAACATGGCAACTCACAAGAGATTTTTGTAAATGCTCTATCCGCTGGACGGCTGTCTCAACGTTCTCTTGACGACCAATAATGACCACGACCTGTGAACCGTCTGCAGACGCAGGTGTATAGTGAATGCGCGTTTTTGTTCCTCCAACAGGCGCACAATTGTAGCACCCAGCAAACGTTGAAGACAATCCTTGAAAAGACGGATCTGTTGGAAAGATTGGGTAAGTTTTGTTTTGAAGATCAAAAGTGAACGGACAAATGTTAGCCCGCAAAGACAAGACGAATATGCATACCTCTTGCTCGTAGTTCTCCTCCTTGACTTGCTTAATGAGTTTGTTCAATCGCTCCGATGCGGCATCCACCTGATCTCGGACACCATTAAGTTGCACGATGAAGCTAGTGGACGAACTGTCTGCAGCATCAGTATTCTTTCGGCGTGGACCTGAAACATCTGGCCAAAGTATCTTAACTTCAGGAAAACTTTCCTCTATTTGCCGGATTGGTGGAGGATTACCAGACCTAAGCAGCTTCTGGATGCGAGGGTCGACAATTATATCTTTCGTTTTCTCATTTTCCTAAAAAGACGAAGAAATAAATACCGACCATACCGAAGCCGACTATTAAAGGAAAGTAATAAAAGCCATCAATTACGTTTGACAATGAAATGAGGCTGGCAATAAGTAGCGATTTATCCATTTCATGCAGGGAAGTTGAGCGAAAATAAAGTCTTGTCGACTCTACAGGGTTCAGTTACGGTGAACCTAACAGTAAACTGCGAAGATCAGTCCAAAATTGCAATGGGGGGGTCACACAAATCTCTAAGAAAGGATATTATGAACGCGTGCCCTGCTAATAGGTTCAAATCCTCAGGCCTCCCATTCTTGTAAAAGCAAATTTTCTTCAACTATCTGGCACGTTACTTCTGGGTAGAACTCAAAACTAGCCTACATCTATCGTTTTTTGACGATGAAAACAAGCGCCGCTTGTTTTCTTCGATTCATGCTTCCTGTCTGAAAATTGCCCGAGCTTTGTTGCGAACACTACCATATGTGTAGAATGTTTAAGCATAACGTAGGGAGGAAAGGGATAGGCCCGCTCAAAATTGGATGAGCTCTTTATTTAGAAAGTCAGATGCGGTAGAAGGATTTAAAGAAGGACCAGTTATGTGCAGAGGTCAACTAGTACCAGCATTTCATGCGCCAAAGTAGAAACGTGCCCTGTATATTGTAAATGTGCTTTTATCAATAGCGGTTCTAATGTTGAAAAAGTGTAAACCGAGAATACGGCAACCAAATAACTTCCTATGTAGTACGGCTGCAATTATAAGTCATGCCAACTAGGTACCTCGATTGTTGCGGGGACGTCAGAATTAAATAGTATAGCTCATAGCCTTACAGGTAAACGGGTGGCAGGACCGCTGGGTGAGCCACGAGGAACAAAGCACAGCCCCAAAAGGCCATATCTCGAGAAACAAAATGCATATGCCGGTGAACTTACTAGTTTTTCGATCAGTCTTTCGATCTCCGCCTTTACGGCCTTGACGTTGTATTCCTCACCCTCAAGATATACCACGTTTGCATCTTCTGGTTTCCCAACCTCTGTCCCAGACGGAAGTCGAACGTCGTAGCGGTTTGAGCGTATGATCTGCATGATTTTTCCTTGGGTACCAAGCAATTTATCGTGGAATTTGGAATCGACTCTAACTGACTCAACGTAAAAACTTGTAGACAACTGATTTATCCTGGTCTTTAAGCGGTCCACAATCACAGTAACTTCCTCAGGCGGACCTTCGACCAAAATTTTGTCGCTGTTGTTCTGGAAGTCAATCCGTACCTAAAATAATAAAAGAGATAGGGAATATCTTTGTACAAAGGCAAGATAAAATGATCATGTCCAAAATCGGCTGTTTCTTGCAATGGAGGGAAAGTACACGGCAAAAGCTTCATCTCAAATACTACTACCTAATTTAGGGTAAATGTAGTATGAGAAACGGGCTTTCTATACGTCAGTGGGTGCAGACAGCGTAAAAAGTTGTACCCTAATGTGCACGGTGTGTTAAAAGACATTAAAAACAAGTTTTATATGATTTTGAGGAAACACATGAGAGAAGTTATCTCAAAATTTGTGATAGCCTAAGGACGCACCTAGTGAAGGTAAACCACTGACAATAAGGGAATTGGACACAACTTACTGCCTCATAACCCTCGCGAATAGAAGTCAAAGAGGCTCCCTTCTTGCCTATAAGGATTCTGTGGAGCCTCTGTGGCGCAGAAACTTCCTCCGTGGTGGAAGACGACGCTCGTTTATAAACCATCGTCAGAGCGCGACCCAAGTCTTCTGGAAAGCCTCGAAGCGTGAACTCGTCACTGTCAGAATCAACTGGGGGCTCTAGTGAGACATTAGTCTCCTCAAGAATTTCCTGAATGCCAGAATTTCTGGCACCAAGCACCATACGATGTTTATCGCGTTGAATTACAGCCGGAATAGTAGTGCAGCGATCAGCCCTGGACTTGTGTATTTTCGATATTTCTTGTACAGCCAGAGCTACTTCTTTGCGCTTCCCAGAAACCGTCACGTGATCACCCGGCGGGAATGAGATGATAACGCCCGCTCGTTCCCGCCATTCGTTTACAAATTTATTTCCCCTTCAAAGATGGAAAGTGCATGAAAACCGTAAGCATTTAAAAACGAAGAAAAACAATGTATAATACGCGCAAACGGTGGTAAACAAAGGCTAAAATGTTGCGCTGTACTAGCAGCGCTTGATTTTTTGGAATGAGCCTAACGATAAAGCCCAGGCCGATAAATCAAAAAAATAGCAAATATAAGTGGCGAAGAAGAGTCGACCGTAAAACCAATGTTATACAGAGGCAATGCCCTAGAATCCATGCCCTATTTTTTACCCCTTTTAAACTATTTAATACTACTGACTATTGGGTTTGTCCAGTTCACTTCAGTCATCTCCCATGCCATAGTAGGAAGTCTGCCACTTTAATCAAAAGACAAATTCTGACTGTAAGAAGTGGACAGAACACTAGCAAATGGAGCAGGTGGTAGCCTGGTTCAGCTAGCGTTGAGACAATTGTCCGATGGTTGAGTTTGTAAAACGGTGAGAATTGTTATCCACTCCGTTCTGGACTGTACAAGATAAAAGCCGAAATGTACTGGGAATTTCAGCAACTAAGTTGTTTTAAGATAGTCCTTTTTCACATAGTTTAGTTTGCCCTTTTAAAATGACCCACGTGTCATTGGAGGTACCAAATGTAAGCTATTTTTTGCGCAGTCGGAAAACTAGCAAGGATCCCCAAAGTTAAAAGACGCAGAAAACATTTATCTTAAAAAGGTGACAGAAGAATAACGGAACTTACGGTCCACGAATAAAGGGGTGGTATATTCTGGGAATATCCAATTTTTCGTATGCTTGTTGGGCGTGATAGTCAACAATGCGACGAACTTCTTTTTCGGCGGCATCGAGGTAGGCCACTGGGCCAGTCAAGGTTATCTCATTCGAATTTTTGTTCGGAGGTGGCACGGTGATTCTGGTCATGGTATCAGCCTCTAACTGACGTTTCCGTTCACCATTACGCCCGATTAAAAAGCGGTGATATTCGGGCGGAACTTTAATCGTCTTTGTTGCCTGAGAGGAAAGGTTAGTGTTATGCGTACGGATAAACTAGCGTCACAGTGAAGCGAACCGTTTACCGATGAGTATTACAAAAACATCCTTGATTAAGAAAGGAGGTAATCAAGTACTCAAAAATGATGAAAAATGGGATGCGTAGAGAGCGACACGTTTGTTCACAGAACTAGAAACCGTTTTTTATCATAGAAACTAGGTTGTGTATAGTTTGAAAATAAACCCACGTTCGGCAAAAACTGGCTCGCAATTAAATGGCTGCAAAGGCTTAATGGGTACGCTATACAACGCAATTTTCCGGTTAAATAACAAGACGTAGGATGTGACGAAGGAATGTGGCGTTTTACATCCCAGGAGGGGAGAAAGCCGAAAACATTTAGCGACAACTTTACCTGTTGTTGGAGTTCTTGGGCAACTAGACGTTTGGCGTGAGCAACGTCACCTTTGGAGCCGGTGAGGAAAATATTTAGAGAGTTCATTTTTGAATTGGCAATTTCGATCTTTACGCCTGTAGCTCTGGCAACGTTTGCACACACCTTGGCAGCTTCGAGCGGAACACCATCAGCTCCGCCGGAGCCTTGCTGTCGTCTTTCTTCCCATTTAATTTCGATACTCTAAAGGAAATAGGCATATCCAGTGGGATGATTCTCTGACTTACTTCCGTTACCGTTGCTGGTTTAAAGGACTTCAAACCGTTTGAAACTATATGCTCCGTAGGACCGCTTTTCGGCAGAGCTGGGAAGGCTTCGTCATAAAAATGACATTCAATATTGGATTCAGGGTGTTCAACTTCCATTGAAACTCGCAACTTTGCTGTACGGCCGGTACGCGCTGGTGCGTAGACGTTGAGAGGGTTGTGTAACGCACACAAGTACACAAACGTGGTACGATAGACTAAAACAACTTTCTCAACGTGCTAAGGCTATTGTTTATTTAGCACCTTTTATAGGTCGATACTTTTCCGTAATGAATACTCGTGGGTTGGAAACTAAACTACGTACAGAAGCCTGCCCAGTATGGACTTAAGAAAAATGTTGGGGTTTAGCCGTTGCTTTGTTGGTTGACTAATTCGCTTCCGATATGGAACTCGTCTGCGGAGATATCGACTTTGCAGATTCTATCCATGGCAAAAATTGTGCGGATATATAACACAATACATTATTAGTTCATATTATACGCAACCCCAGGTTTCTTGAATCAAAAAAAGGCGAACAAGAGTGGCGAAAATGCCCAACATCCATCATCCCACACAGTGCCTACATTAAACACTTATAAATAAATATTGAGAGAAGCACCCATATGTAAGTTCAACCGTTGTAGTCCGACGATGACAGCTGAATGTTCCACAGAATGGTGGAGCAGGTCGGTGACTAGTGCGCACATTAAATTTAAGTTATATAAGTATTTCACTGCATCTACTGCACTCTCATTTCCCTCACTAGCCTGCATCTGGTGGCAAAACCTAGTTACAAAAAAGGAGGTGTGGTCGGGTGAAGATAAAGCATCTCCCACGGAGTTGGGGAGTGGAGTGAAAAATGAATTGACACTTAAGTGTGCCCATTTTGGGCATGTGAAATCCCAAAGTACGGCAGGCGTTATTCAAGAATCACCAATACAAAGGAAGAGGTAACTTTCAGTAAATGGTCGCGAAGCAGGAGACAAAATAAAGGGAACCAGAACAACATTAGCATGAGCTTTCAGACAACCATCGAAATAGATGAGCACAGACTCACACAGGAAGGAAAAAGGAATCGACGTGGACTTGCAGGATGTACGGGCTAAAGACGAAACACTACTAAAAACGGCACAGGCATGACATATTCAAAACATTTCTCTCTCTCTCTCTGTCTTTTCAAATAGAATATTTCAACTTGCGGAACTGAACTGTGTGCCACTATTCCATGTAGGTACACTGACCTATTCATCCACTACTGGAAATTACAACATTTCCAGCCATGTAATCTTCGGCTAAAGCCAGCTACGTGTGCATACGCGGAAATCCCATCATCGCCTCACATGGCACATTTTCCACATGGAACAGTGGACAGAAAGTCCAAAAAGCAGATTCTAAAGTGGACTAATAATTTTGCCTGCATGCCCCAGGCCAGGCATCGAATAAAGTAGAAGAAAGATGTGTATCCAGCAGGAACATGGCCATCATGACAAAATATGCCTGTAGACGCCAACTGTCTAGGCCAATGTTACCTAGTTCTTTTCATTACAAGATAGGAAATGAACGTCTGAAGCATGCGTGGATTTCACGCGAGGGCGGTCCTGGACGTCTGTGGAAGCTGAGGAGAAGAAGGGCGTTGTTCGTAATTTCACAGAATCCTTGCAACTGCAGTCAACAGTACAGTCTGCGAGCAATCAGAGAAATTTGGATGCGTTTGCCTCGATTTGGACAGCCGTATAAGCTCGAGGTTGAGGCACGGGTGTTGCGTCATACCGACCAAGGAGCGTCGCCTTTACGCGTCTTTGATAACCCATGCGCCATGTCCTCCGACCCTGCCCACGTAGCCCTCACCTGTTCAACTCGATCTGCAACGAGCTCTTAATTGAGACCAACGAAATTACCTGTTTCCCTACCGGACGGGTGCTGTAAACTTGCTCAGCTCAAATCCACAGGTCGGCTTACCTCGTATTGCATTACCTCGAGGATTGCAGCATATATCCAAAGAAAGGCCATGTAGCCTGTTTGCACTGCTGCTCCACACAGCGCCCTCTTGCGTCCTCTCTCACACCCGCGCCTACTGAGTTCCTACGAGTATGTGTCTGGAGCTTCGCCAAGTATGCTCTGCTCACCCTCTCCTTCCTCTCATCTCTCGCCTATGCATACTCTGCTCGCTCCTCTCTCCTCCAGGCCTGTCTCTGCGCGACCTGGCGTGGCGTGCCACTCTTCCGCGTACGCACTCTCGCCTAGCCATCCACTACTGGAACTGACAACATTGCCAGCCATGTCATCTTCGGCTAGCGCCAGCTACGTGTGCACACGCAAACAGCACATTCTCCACTCACTTGGCACATTCTCAACATGGTTCAGTAGACAGAATGTCCAAAAAGCAGAGTCTACAGTGGACTTATAATGTGGCCTCCATACCTCATGCCAGGTGTCGAGTGAAGAAACCGACGGTTGTGCATCTGGCAGAGAACTTGGTTATCATGTCTCAACATGCATGGAGACGCCAACCGCCTAGGCCAATGTTACATGGTTCATTTCATTACAAAGAGAGGGAATGAATGCGGAAGATGCATGTGTAAGTTTCGCGCGAAAACCTTCCTGGACGTCTGTGGAAGCTGAGGTGTAGAAGGGCGTAGTTGGTAATTTCACAGAAGCCTTGCAACTGCAGTCAGCAGTACCGTCTGCATGCAATCAATAGAAATGAGGGATGCGTTGGCCTCGATTTGGACAGCCGTCACAGGACAAGGAATAAAGGCACCAGTGGGGGTACGTCAGCAGGCCAAGGCCTTTTAGCCTCTGCACCAACTCGGATGACCCATGCGCCATGTCCTCCGACCCTGCTCACGTAGCCCTCACCTGTTCAACTCCATTTAGTAGGTGACGGTGCTTTTCTGAGCCAAACAGCATCTGGTGTTGCCTGCATGTGATGCTGTGGCTGCCAATGGATGGAGACTTTAGACTTCATCAAATGATTCAAAAATCCAGAGAAGTATATGAGTAGGATAAAGAAGGAGGCGAGATAAAAGCGCAGGTTGAATTTGGGTGTAAATAAAGTAAAGTGTGAAGTGAAGAAAGGTGAGTGTCATCAATTGCCTACATATCAGTTGCAAAATACTTGCAGGAAGTGGAGGCCTTGTGATTAATAGAGGTGGGCGGCAGGAGGCAGGACTGAGCTTGGAGGGTCATGTGGAATGGGCGTGGATGGTTATCGCTTCTCGGCTCTCTGAGCTAAGATCGTAGTGTAGTATCTGTTCTTTTTGCAGTGTAATTTCTGCAACGGTCTCTAAAGTGGAGACCAACGAAATTACCTGTATTTTTTCCGACGGTGCTATGAGCTTGCTCAACCCGTCCACGGGTCGGCCTCGTATTGCATTACCACGAGGATTGGCTCATTTATCCAAAAGAAAGATACATGTCTCTGTCGGCTCTGCTGCACCACAGCGCCCTCCTTGCGTCCTCTCTCACTGCGCCTACAGTTCACACTTGTATCTGGACTTCACCAGAGTCTGCTCTACTCCACCTCTCCTTCCTCTCATCTCTCGCCTATGCATTCTCTGCTGACACCTCCTCTCTCCTCCAAAACCTGTCTCTGCGACACAGCATGGCGTGCCACTCTTCCATGTACGCACTCTCGCCTAGCCATCCACTACTGGAACTGACAGCATTGCCAGCCATGTCATCTTCGGCTAGCGCCAGCTGCGATGTGCACACGCAGAAGCAGCACTCTCAATCACGTGGCACATTCTCCCACATGGTCCAGTAGACAGAAGGTCAAGGCAGAGTCTAAAATTGGACTTATGACGTAGCACTCCATACTCATGCCGGGTTGGGGTTGGGGACGAATGCTTCCTGGACATCCTGGCCAAACTGAGTGTAGAGAGCAGTTAGTAATTTCACAGAAACCTTGCAACTGCAGTCAGCAGTACCGTCTGCATGCAATCAGTGAGAGAGAAAGCGATTCGCGTTCGCCTCGGTTGGACAGCCGTCTGAGGACAAGAGAATAAGGCACGGTGGGGTGGGTCTGAGCGGGACGGGCCTTCGGCTCTGAACCAGCTCGGATCGACCCATGCGCCGCTGTCCTCCGACGCCAACTGCTCACGTAGCTCACCATGTTCAACTCCATCTAGTGAGGTGGCGGTGCTTTGCGAGACCAAAAGCATCCGAGTGTTGCCTGCATGCGATGCTGACGGCTGCCAGTGGATGGAGACTTTGGAGCTTCATCCAGAGCGGTTCAAAATCGGAGAAGTATATGAGTAGGATAAAGAGAGGAGGCGAGATAAGAAGCGCAGAGTTGAGATTTGGGTGTATATATAAAGTAAGAGGGTGAGGTGAAGAAGAATTTGGAGTGTCAAATCAAATTTGCCTGCATGTCGGTGGCAAGGCTTACTTGCAGGAAGTGGAGGCCTTGTGATTTAATAGAAAAGGTGGGCAGCAGGAGGCAGGGACTGAGCTTTGGAGGGGTCATGTGGAATGGGCGTGGATGTTATCGCTTCTCGGCTCTCTGAGCTAAGATCGTAATGTGGTATCTGTTTCTTTTGCAGTGTAATTTCTGCAACGGTCTCTAAGTGGAGACCAACGAAATGACCTGCTATCCCTACCGGACAGGTGCCCATGAGCTGCTCAACCCGTCCACGGGTCGGCCTCATTGCATTACCTCGAGGATTGGACCATTTATCCAAAAGAAAAGATGTACATGTCTCTGTCGCACTGCTGCACCACAGCGTCCTCCTTGCGTCCTCTCACTGCGCGCCTGCAGTTCTGAGTGCCTGGCTAGAGCTTCACCAGAGTCTGCTCTACTCCACCCTCCTTCCTCTCATCTCATCTCGCCTATGCCATTTCTCTGCGCTGACACCTCCTCTCTCCTCAAAACCACTGTCTCTGCTGCCGACCTGGCATGGCGTGCCTACTCTTCCATGGCCGCACTCTCGCCTAGCCATCCGCTACTGGAACTGACAACATTGCCAGCCATGTCATCTTCGGCTAGCGCCAGCTACGTGTGCACACGCAAACAGCACACTCAATCACGTGGCATATTCTCCACATGGTCCAGTAGACAGAAAGTCCAAAAGCAGAGTCTAAAGTGGACTTATAATGTGGCCTCCATACCTCATGCCAGGTGATCAGGTGAAGGTAACCAGGCGGTTGTGCGTCTAGCAGCGAGCTTGTTTATCGTGATGCTCAGCATGCGTCGCGGGCGCCAGCCGCCTGGGCCAATGTTACATGGTTCGTCTTGATTGCAAGAATGGATGGCGGTGCATGTGGGCTTTCAGCGCTGAAAAGCCTTCCTGGACGTCTGCAGTGGAAGCTGAGGAATTGTAGAAGGGCGCAGTTAGTGACCCCTACAGAAAGCGCTTTGCAACTGCAGTCAGCTTGTGCGTCGCATGCAATCAATGAAATGGGGATGCGTTCGCCTCAGCAGTCGACAGCCGTCTATAGGACGAGGAACGAAAGACACCAGTGGAGTACGTCAGCGGGCCAAAGGCGCTTCAGCCTCTGAACCAACTCGGATGACCCATGCGCGCCGTGTCCTTCCCGACCCAACCCGCATAGCCCTCACCTGTGTTACTCAAATCGGTGGTTGGCGGTTGGCTTTCGGGCAAAAGTGTCGCGAGTGTTGCCTGCATGCGATGCTGTGGCTGCCAATGGATGGAGACTTTAGACTTCATCAAATGAGTTCAGAAATCGGAGATTGTATGGGTAGGATAAAGAGAAGGCGGATGAAAGCTTGCGCAGGTTGAATTTGGGTGTAAAAACTAAAGAGTGAGTGCAGGTGAAGAAGGATTTAGTGTCATCGGTTGCCACTGCATGTCGGTAGCAGAAATATGCGCGGGAGGTGGAGGCCTTGTGATTAATAGAAAGGTGGGCGGCAGGAGGCAGGACAGGCAGGAGTCATGTGGAATGGGCGTGGATAGTTGCGCTTCTCGGCTCTCTAAAGGCTAGATCGTAATGTAATCTGTTCTGCAGTGTAATTTCTGCAACGGTCTCTAAATTAGGACCAACGAAATTACCTGGCCACCTACCGGACGGGTGCTATGAGCTTGCCAACCCGTCCACGGGTCGGCCTGTGCAGCCGCATTACCTCGAGGATTGGCCCATTTATCCAAAGATATGTATACATGTCAGCTGTCGCACTGCTGCCACAGCGCCCTCCTTGCGTCCTCTACTCACCCGCGCCTACGTTCACAGTGTGACTAGACTTCCGCCAGAGTCTGCTCTACTCACCCTCTCCTTCGCTCTCGTCTGTCAGCCCATGCATTCCTCGGCATGACCTCCTCTCCTCCAAAGCCTGTCTCTGCGCGACAGCATGGCGTGCCACTCTTCCATGTACGCACTCTCGCCTAGCCATCCACCTACTGGAACTGACATTGCAGCCATGCCATCATCTTCGGCTAGCGCCAGCTTCGTGTGCGCACGCAAAGCAGCGCACTCTCCACTCCGTGGCACATTCTCCACATGGTTCAGTGAGACACAATGTCAGAAAAGCAGAGTCTACAGGCTGGACTTATAGTGTGGCCTCACGCCACCTCATGCCAGGTGTCGAGTGAAAGTAACCGACGGTTGTGCATCTGTGCCAGAGCATGGTTATCATGTCTCAACATGCATGTAGACGCACAACCACCTAGGCCAATGTTACATGGTTCATTTGATTACAAAGAGAGGAATGAATGCGGAAGGTGCATGTGTAAGTTTCGCGCGAAAACCTTCCTGGACGTCTGTTGGAAGCTGAGGTGTAGAAGGGGCGTAGTTGGTAATTTCTGAGAAGCCTTGCAACTGCAGTCAGCGAGCCTGCGTCTGCATGCAATCAATGAGAAATGGGGATGCGTTGGCCTCCGGAGTTGGACAGCCGTCGTAGGACAAGGAATAAGGCACCAGTGGGGTGCAGTCCAGGCCAAAGGCCTTCAGCCTCTGAACCAGCAGCATCAGCGGATGACCCATGCGCCATGTCCTCCACGGCCCTGGCCCACGTAGCCCTCACCTGTGTTACTCCGGCTCGTGCAGCTGAGCAGGTGGCGGTGTGCCGGGCCAAACTTGGCATCTGGTGTTGCCTGCATGTACACGATGCTGGCTGGCTGTGGATGGAGCCTTTAGACTCATCAGAAATGATTCAAAAATCAGAGAAGTATTATGAGGTAGGATAAGAGAAGGCGGATAGAAGCGCAGGTTGAGTGGGTGTAAATAAAGAGTCAGTGGTGGAGTGAAGAAGGAATTTGAGGTGTCATCAGTGCCTACATATCGGTATGCAAAATACTTGCAGGAAGTGGAGAGCCTTGTGATGATTAATAGAAAGGTGGGCAGCAAGGCGTGGGACTGGGCTGGAGGGTCATGCATGGAATGGGCGTGGATGGTTGTCCTTCTCGGCTCTCTGAGGCTAAGATCGTAATGTGGTATCTGTATCTGTGCACGGTGCAATTTGCTGCAAAACGGTCTCTAAGTGAGACCAGCGAGAATTACCTGTATGCTACCGGACGGGTGCTGTGAAGCTGCATCGGCCCGTCCACGGGTCGACCTCGTGATTGCGTTACCTCGAGGATTGGCCCATTTATCCAAAGAAGATGCATGTCTCTGTCGCTCTGCTGCACCACAGCGCCCTCGCTTGCGATCGCTCTCCCCAGCGATGCCTACAGTTCCTGAGTCTGACAGACTGCACCAAGTCGACTCGACGCCGGGGTCTCCTATCCCGTCTCGCCTATGGACACTCTGCGGCACGCCCTGTGGTCCTCGAGCCTGTCGCGCGCGTACACATGTCAGGGCGCTTACCACTCTATCCATGTGCGCGTACTGTCGCGTGCCATCGCTGGGTGGAAACGTGGTGCGTGCGCGTGTCATCTTCGGCTAGCGCCAGCTGCGTACGCAAACTGCAGATTCTCCCTCGTGGCGATTCTCCATGGTTCGAGTAGCCCAGAATGTCAAACAGCAAGAGTCTGCGGTGGACTTATGATGTGGCGTCCATGCCTCGTGCGAGGTGTCGAGTGAAGAAGTAACCGTCGGTTGTGCATCTGGCAGAGAACTTGGTTATCATGTCTCAAACATGCATGTGAGCACGCCAACCGCTGGAGCCAGTGTTACATGGTTCACTTTGATTACAAAGAATGAATGCGGAAGGTGCATGTGTAAGTTTCCTTTGAAAACAGCCTCGGACGTCTGTTGAAGCTGAGGTGTGCGTAGTCGTAATTCACAGAAGCCTTGCAACTGCAGTCTGGCGAGTACCGTCTGCATGCAATTAATGAAATGGGAGTGCGTTGGCACTCAGGGTTGGACGCGTCGTGGGACGAGGAATAGGAGGCACCAGTGGGAGTACGTCAGCAGGCCGGGCGCCGCCTCACTGCACCAACTCGGATGACCCATGCGCCATGTCCTCCGACCCTGTCACATGCCCTACCTGTTTAACTCCATCTAGTAGGTGGCGGTGCTTTTTGAGCCAAAAGCATCTGGTGTTGCCTGCATGCGATGCTGTGGCTGCCAATGGATGGACTTAGACTTCATCAAATGATTCAAAATCTGAGTAGTATATGAGTAGGATAAGAGGCGGAAAAGAAATGCAAGGTGAAGTTTGCGTGTAAATAAAGAAAGTAAGGTGGTGGAGTGAAGAAGGAGTGGGCGTGCATCAGTGCGACATATCGGTAACCGCTTGCAGGAAGTGGAGGCCTAGTGATTAATAGAAGGTGGGCAGCAGGAGGCAGGACTGAGGAAAGCTTGGAGGGTCATGTGGAATGGGCGTGGATGGTCTCTTCTCGGCTCTCTGAGCTAAAGATCATGTGTAGTATCCTGTTCGTTTGCAGTGTAATTTCTGCAACGGTCTCTAAGTGAGACCAACGAAAGTACCTGTATCCCACCACCGGACGGGTGCTATGAGCTTGCTCCAACCCCGTCCGCAGAGTCCTCCTCGTATTGCATTTACCTCGGGGATTGGACCATTTATCCAAAGAAGATACATGTCTCTGTCGCACTGCTGCTCCCGCAGCGCCTCCTTGCGTCATCTCTCACCGCGCCTACAGTTCACACTTATGCCTAGACTTCACTCAAAGTCTACTCTACTCTCCTCTCATTCCTCTCATCTCGCCTAAACAGCTCGCTGCGCCACCTCCGCTCTCCTCAGAAACCTGTCTCTGCAGCGACACGGCATGGCGTGCCACTCTTCCGTACGCACTCTCGCCTAGCCATCCACTACTGGAACTGACAGCGGCCGCCAGCCATGCATCATCTTCAGCTAGCGCCAGCTACAGTGTGCCACACGCAAACGTGCATTCTCCCACTCACGTGGCACATTACTCCCACGTAGGTTCCCAGTAGAGACGGGAATGTCCAAGAAGCAGAGTCTGCAGTGGACTGTACTGTGGCCTCCATGCACCTCATGCCAGGTGTCGAGTGAGAAGTAACCGACGGTTGGTGCATCTGGCAGAGAACTTGGGTTATCGCATGTCTCTACATGCATGGAGACGCCAACCGCCTGGAGGCCAATGTTACATGGTTCGATTTCGATTACAAAGGGAATGAATGCGGAAGAGTGCATGCGTATAGTTTCGCGCGAAAACCTTTCGCGGGACGCTGTGGAAGCTGAGGTGTAGAAAGGGCGTAGTTGGTAATTTTCTGAGAAGCCTTGCTTACTGCAGTCCAGCGAGTACCGATCTGCATGCAATCAATGAAATGGGGATGCGTTCGCCTCGGTGCGAACGTAGCCGTCGTAAGGACAGAGAATAAAGGAGCACCAGTGGGGTTCGTCAGCTTGGGCCAGGCCCGCCAGCCTCTGCGCCAAACTCGGATGACCCATGCGCCATGTCCTCCGACCCACGCTCGTAGCCCTCCACCTGTGTCAACTCCATCTGGTAGGTGGCGAGTGCTTTTGAGCCAAACAGCATCTGGTGCCAGCGTAGATTAACGTTTTGTGGATGGGACTTTGGGCTTCGTCCAGATGGTTCCGGAATCGGGGGTGGGATGGAGACGGATGAGGCGCGGGTTGGATTTTGGGGTGGAAATAAAGTGAGTTGAGTGGAAGAGATTTGGGGTGTCATCCGGTGCTTATGATTTTGAAGTGGGGTTGGGATGGTTGACGGAGTTGGATGGGGGTTAGCAGGTGGTGGGATCGGGCGTGGATGGTTATCGCTTCTCGGCTCTCTCGACTAAGATCATTATTGGTAGTCACGTTGGCGCGGTGTGATTTTGCTTGCGGCGATTATAGAGGTGGACCGGCAGAGTGCCTGTATTTTTCCCTACCGGACGGGTGCTATGAGCTTGCTCAACCCGTCCACGGATCATCATCGGTAAAATTCATGGGTTGGGATGGGAGTGATGTGGCGGCGTGGATGCTCTCTCAACGCCTACAGTTCACACTTATGATAGACTGCAAGTCTACTCTACTCCACCCTCTCCGCTTCCTCTCATCTCTACTGTCATACTCTGCTGACACACTCCTCGCCGCCAGTACCAATATAGCAGCACGGCATGGCGTGCCCACTCTTCTATGTACGCTCTCGCCTAGCCATCCACTACAGAACTTGATAACATTTCCGCCATGTCATCTTCGTAGCAACTGCGTGCGCACGCAAACGGCATTCTCTCCGCTCGTGGCACATTCTCCACATGGTCCGGTGGGCAGAATCCAAAAGAAAAAGTCTAATTAGACTTATAATATGGCGCCTCCGCCACCTCATACCAGAGTGTCAAATGCGATAACCGACGGTTGTGCATCTGGCAGAGAACTTGGTTATCATGTCTCAGCATGCGTAGCAGGCATAGCCACCTAGGCCAATGTTACGCGGGTTCATTTGATTACAAAGAATGAATGCAGAAAAATTGCATGTGTAAGACAAAAAAGCAACTTCTAGACGTCTGTGGAAACTGAGGTGTAGAAGAGCGTGGTTAGTAATTTTCTACAAAAGCGCACAACTGCAGTCAGCGATGCCGTCTGCATGCAATCAATGACATAGGATAGATTCGCCTCTCAGGCGGCAGCAAATCGTAGAGACAAAGAATAAAAGCACAGTAGAGTACGTCAGCAGGCCAAGGCCTTCAGTCTCTGCACCAACTCGGATGACCCATGCGCCATGTCCTCCGAGCCAGCCCACGTAGCCCTCACCTGTGTAACTCCAGCTAGTAGGTGGCAGTGCTTTTGAGCCAACAGTATCTGGTGTTGCCTGCATGCGATGCTGTGGCTGCCAATGGATGGAGACTTTAGACTTCATCAAATGATTCAAAATCCAGAGTAGTATATGAGTAGGATAAGAAGGCAGATAAGAAGCGCAAGGTGAATTTGGGTGTAAATAAAGAGGTGGGCAGCAGGAGGCAGGACTGAGTTTGGAAGTGTCATGTGGAATGGGCGTAGATGGTTATCGCTTCTCGGCTCTCTGAGCTAAGATCATGTGTAATATCTGTTCTTTGCGGTGTAATTTGCGGCTTGGTCTCTAAGTGAGACCAGCAGGAAAGTACCTGTATTTTCCTACCCGGACGGGTGCTGTGAGGCTTGCTCAACGATCAACGGGTCGGCATCATTACGGCCCTCGGATGTGGCCCAGGCATGTTTTCCTCTGTCGCACAGCTGCTCCCACAGCGCCCTCCTTGCGTCTCTCACCGCGCCTACAGTTCCACTTCTGGCTGGAACTTCCTGGGAATCCTACTCCTCGTTCCTCATCTCTCGCCTGGATTCTTGACACCTCCTCTCTCCTCCAAAACCTGTCTCTGCGCGACACAGCATGGCGTGCCACTCCATGCCTCTCGCTGTATCCACTGGGGCTGACGGCATTTGCCGGCCGTGTCGTGGCTGGGGCTGGCGCCCGTGCGTTGTGCGCAAGGCGGCACGTTCTCCGCTCGTGGCATTCTCCACTGTGGTCCGGTAGACAGAGGTCCAAAAGCAGGAGTCTGCAGGCGGACTGTAATGTGGCCCATCCACACTATCGGCCTGGGATGGGTTGAGATGGGCGGGGCGGGACCAGGCTGGTTTGGACTTTAGGGATGTGGGGTTTTAGGGGATGGATGGGCTGGGAGGTTGGGAGGGATGGTTGGTGATTTCAGGGGCGACGGGTTAGGGGCAGTTGGTGGATGGGGTGGGTTGGACTAGGGTTGGGATGGATTAGGGATGGCCGAGCGTGGGATTCAGCAGGCCAGGCCTTCAGCGTCTGAACCAACTCAGATGAGCCGCCGCCATGTCCTCCGACCCAGCTCGAAGACGGGCAAGGCGGGATGGAAGGTGGGGACGAGCCTTTGGGCTTCATCCGATGATTCAAAATCCAGAGTAGTATGAGTGGATAAGAAGGCAGAAAAAGAGGGTGGATTTTGCAGGGTGAAGTAAAGAAAATAAGGTAGTGAAGAATTTAGGAGAGTGTCATCCAATTACCATATCGGTAGCAAAATACTTGCAGGAGTTGGGGCGTGGGTTATTAAGGAGAGATTTCAGGCAGCAGAGGCAGGACTGGAGATTTTGGGAGTGGAGTGCGTAATGGAATGGGCGTGAATGAATATCGCTTCTCGGCTCTCTGAGCTAAGATTATGATGTATCTGTTCTTTGCAGTGTAATTTCTGCAGCGATTATACCAAGTTGGGCCAGCAGAATTGCGCAGCGGTACCTGCCGGATAAGGTGCGCAAACTACTCGCCCAAATCCCACAGAGTCAACCTCATATTACATTACCTCGAGATTGAACCATTTATCCAAAGAAAGACTCCATGTCTCTGTCCTTTTCACTGCTTCACAGCGCCCTGTACGTCCTCTCACCGCGCCTACAGTTCACACTTCGCATTGGAGCTTGCCAGTCTGCTCTCACTTCACCCTCTCCTTTCCTCACCAAAGCACCTTCAGAACTATATGCGTGACACCTCTCTCGCCAACCTGTCTCTGCGACACAGCATGGCGTGCGCATCTTACATGTACGCACTCTCGCCCATAGCCATCCCACTGCTGGAACTGACAACATTGCCAGCCGTAATAAATGTCTTCGGCTGGCGCCAGCTACGTATTTTTACGCAAACAGCACATTCTTTGCTCGTGGCACATTCTCAACATAGATCCAATGGAACAAAAGGTAAAAGTCTACAGTGGACTTATAATGTAACCTCCCTTACCTCATACCAGAGTGTCGAAATTGAAACCGGCAGTTATTACATCTAACGAAAGGCTTTAGTTATCATGTCTCAACATACATGCAAACACTAACCACCTAAAACCAATATTATAGTTCATTGATCCTAAAAGGAGAATAGTATGGAAAGAGTACATGTATAAGATTTCGCATAAAAAAACAACAGACCAGCAGAGCTGAGGTGTAGAAAGGAGGCACAGTTAACTGAAATTCACAGAAGCATTACAGCTGCAGTCCTTGAGTACCGTGTCTGCATGCAATCAATGAAATGGAGATGCGTTGGCCTCGGACAGCAAATCGTAGGAGGACAAAGGAATCACGCCTGGTAAAATTTTGACAAGAGCAAACCTAACCTCAGGACCGGCTCGGATGGCCCGGCGCCATGTCCTCCGGCCCTGCTCGTAGCCCTCACCTGTTCAAGCTCCATCTAGTAGGTGGCGTGCTTTTGAATAGCTGCTTGTCGTTGCTTGCGTGCTGGATGTGACTTGCTTCAATGGATGGGCCTTTGGGCACAAATCCCAGGTGGTTCCAGATCTGGAGGGTATGGCAAGGTGGTATGAAGGGCAGATAAGAGCAAGGTGGTGTGGTAAGGAGGTGAGGTTGGGGTGGGAGGAGGTTTGTGGTTGATAAAGTGGGTTTGGCAATGGGTGGCAGGGTGGTTGGATGGGTTGACTGGAGAGTTGAATGGGGTTTGGTTGGAGTTAGTGGATGGTGGATGGTTCAAGCTAGCCGACCATGGGGCTGGATCGTGTGTGGTGTCTGTTTTGAACGGCGATTCTGCCAGTTTGGGACCGGCGAGGGTGCCGTGCTCCTGCCGGTTGGGATGCTGTGGTTGCTCGGCCCGTCCGCGGATGGAATGGTGAACATGGGAGGAGATTGCGTGATGTGGCGATGGGCAAATGAAAAGCCAACTGCGGGTTTGTTGTGTTTGGACTGCTTGGAATAGCAATATCTCCACCCTCTCGCTACTACACTTATGTAGTAGGAGATGGTGTAAAATGACTGGGTACGTGACAAAGCATGGGATGGTAATTGAACGGAACAGAATACAGTATACCACAAACAACGACTCCACTCACATTAGCTAACATTCTCCATGTGGTGCAGTGAACAGAAGGTCCAAAAGCGGGAATAGACTTATAATGTAACCTCCCTTACCTCTATGCCAGAGTGTCAAAAGTGAAGTAACCAACAGTTTGTACATCTAGCAAGAACTTGAATTTATCATGTCTCAACATGCATGTAGACATCAACCGCCTAGGCCAACGTTACATGGTTCATTTGATATGCCCTAGAGAATGAATGCGGAAGGTGCATGTATAAGTTTCGCGTCGAAAACCTTCCTGGACGTCTGTGGAAAGCTGAGAGTGTAGAAGCGTAGCGTTGGTAATATCATTCAGAAGCCTCTGCAACCAGTCAGCAGTCACCGTCTGCATGCAATCAATGACATGGGGATGCGTTGGCCTCGAGTTGGACAGCCGTCGTAGGACAAGGAATAAGGCACCAGTGGGGTACGTCAGCAGGCCAAGGCCTTCAGCCTCTGAACCAACTCGGATGACCCATGCGCCATGTCCTCCGACCCTGCTCACGTAGCCCTCACCTGTTCAACTCCATCTAGTAGGTGGCGGTGCTTTTGAGCCAACAGCATCCGGTGTTGCCTGCATGCGATGCTGTGGCTGCCAATGGATGGAGCCTTTAGACTTCATCAAATGATTCCAAATCCAGAGTAGTATATGAGTAGGATAAGAGAAAGAGCAGGTCACGAGCACTTAGAGTGAGATGTGGTTGTAAATAAAGAAAGTAAAGGTGAGTGAGAGTGGAAGGGAAGGTATAGAGGTGTCATCCAGTGCCTACATATCGGTAGCAAAATACCCGCAGAGAGAGTGGAGGCCTTGGCCCGATTTAATAGAAGAGGTGGAGCGGCAGGAGGCAGGACTGAGTTTGGAGGTCATGGGGACTGGGCGTGAAGTGAGTTATCGCTTCTCAAAGCTCTCTGAGCTAAGATCGTAGTGTCAGTATCTGTTGCTGCAGGTGTAATTTCTGCAACAGTCTCTAAAACCAACAGAAATTACCTGTATTTTTCCAGGACGGGAGTATATGAGCTTGCTCAACCCAAAATCCCACAGGTCAGCCTCATGTGCATTACCTCGAGATTGGCCCATCCAAAGATACATCTCTGTCGCTCTGCTGCACCCTGGCGCCCTCCTTGCGTCCTCTCCGCCGTGCCTACAGTTCACAATTGTAATGGGCACTACAAAGTCCTCTATCCACCCTCTCCCTTCCTCTCGCCTGGCATACTCTTGACACCTCCTCCTCAAAAACCTGTCTCACCCTGGCATGGCGTGCCACTCCATGTGCACTCTCGCCCACAGGCATCCCACTACTGGAACTGACAGCTTTGTGCCGGCCATGTCATCTTCGGCTGGCACTGAAGCTACCGTGTGCACACGCAAACCCAGCCACATTCTCACTCACGTGGCACATTCTCCACATGGTCAAGTGAACTAGAAAGTCCAAAAACCAAGAGTCTACAGTGGACACCTGTGGCCCTCCTCTGGAGTGTCAGGTGGTTGGTGCGGCTGGTTTGTCGTGATAGGCATTGTGGGGCTGACTGCCTGGGCCAGTGTTGCATGGTTCGTTTGGGTTACCCAGGAATGGTGTGAGGAGGGTGCATGTGTGGGGTTTCATGAGAGAGCAGCTATGGGCTGGGGTTGGATGGGTTGATCAGTTCACTTGGGTCGGCAGTCTTAGATGTGCGATCATTGTTGGGGATGGATCGGGTTGGATGAATCGTGGGACCGAGAATGAGATGGTGGGACCAAATGGGATCGTGATAAATGGATATGAACAGAAACCAAATGGGGTGGGTGGATGACAGAAAAATGGGTGGGTCAATGGATGGATGGGAAAAATTAGAGATGGGATGGGAATGGGATTGAGGTGGGGTGAGAGTGAGGGTGAGGTGGGAGGAGGGGTTGGGTGGTGGGTCAGCAAAATAGCAGAGTGGGCAGCGATTGACAGAAGAGGTGGGCAGCAGAGGCAGGACTGAGGTTTGGAGAGATGGGAGTAGGCGTGGATGGTTATCGCTATAAACACAGATCATGTGTGTGTTTAACATGGTGTGAACTGCTTGCGGCAGTGTAAGGCTCAAAATACCCTAGACAGAGTACTATAAACTCCTCTTAAATCCCACAGAGTCAACTTCCCTCATATTACATTACCTCGAGATTAACCCATTTTATCAAAAGAAAAATACACATGTCTCTGTGCACTGCTGCTCCCCAGCACCCCTCATACGTCTCTCTCTCACCACTTTCCTACAATTCCCTAGTATGACTAAATACAAAGTCTACTCCTACTCCACCCTCTCCTTCCTCTCGCCTGTGCATGCTCTGCTGACACCTCCTCTCTCCTCCAAAACCTGTCTCTACATGACAGCATGGCGGGCCACCACTCTTCCACATGTACTGCTGCCTCTCGCCCTAGCCATCCACTGCTGGAGACTGAGCAACATTGCCAGCCTATGTCATCTTCGGCTAGCGCCAGCTGCGTGTGCGCACGCAAACAGCACATTCTCCCACTCACGTGGCACATTCTCCACATGGTCCAGTAGACAGAAAAGTCAAAAAGCAGAGTCTACAGTGGACTTATAATGTGGCCTCCATACCTCATGCCAGGTGTCGAGTGAAGTAACCGACGGTTGTGCATCTAGCGAGAGAACTTGGTTATCATGTCTCAACATGCATGTAGACGCCAACCGCCTGAGGCCAATGTTACATGGTTCATTTGATTACAAAAGAGGGAATGAATGCGGAAGGTGCATGTGTAAGTTTCGCGCGAAAACCTTTCTGGACGTCTGTGGAAGCTGAGGTGTAGAAGGGCGCAGTTGGTAATTTCACAGAAGCCTTGCAACTGCAGTCAGCAGTACCGTCTGCATGCAATCAATGAAATGGGGATGCGTTGGCCTCGAGTTGGACAGCCGTCGTAGGACAAGGAATAAGGCACCAGTGGGGTACGTCAGCAGGCCAAGGCCTTCAGCCTCTGAACCAACTCGGATGACCCATGCGCCATGTCCTCCGACCCTGCTCACGTAGCCCTCACCTGTTCAACTCCATCTAGTAGGTGGCGGTGCTTTTGAGCCAACAGCATCCGGTGTTGCCTGCATGCGATGCTGTGGCTGCCAATGGATGGAGCCTTTGGAGCTTCATCAAATGATTCCAAATCCAGAGTAGTATATGAGTAGGATAAGAAGGCAGATAAGAAGCGCAAGGTGAATTTGGGTGTAAATAAAGAAAGTAAGGTGGTAAAGTGAAGAAGGAATTTAGGAGTGTCATCAATTGCCTACATATCGGTAGCAAAATACTTGCA
>WEDG01001015.1:0-39947 GCA_017591395.1 Schistocephalus solidus
ACCAGAGGCCACCATTCAGCGTCAGGAAATCAAACCAAAGGACCCACTACCGCAGCAAGAAACATCTGAAGTTTTTTATCGGATCTGGTGCAGTTGCATGCAAAGCAACTACATCGGATAAACCAGAAGACTGCTTCGGACGCGAATTGCCGAACACGTGGCAGCAGTGCGGCGAAATGACACCAATTCTCAAGGCACGTCTCATTCGGCGAGAACCGCCCACAGATTCAAGTTCAACGAATTCGAAATTCTTGCAAGAGGTGATGATCGCGTGAGCCGCGAGTTGCTTGAGTCATGGTTTACAGGCCCCAATCTATTAACAAGTGAAATTGTCTACCAAACCCATATTCTGTGTTGAGACTCAGTTTGACCAGAGCAATGTGCCACACGGGGAGCGCTCCGGCGAAAACATTTTCCAACTCCAGTGCCGGTAAGCCAGATGAGCCACCCTCCAACACGGGTGACCAAAGCTCAGCGGATATCGACCCGCATGCCGGCCAGCAAGCAATTAATGCACCAGAGCGCAGTCGTCGTCGCTGAAGGGGAGAGCCGTTACTTGCCGTAGGCGTACAGTAGCCTAGCGACGGCATCCTATAAATACTGCAACTCCCTGTGTACGAATTACCCGTATATGATAATGTCTCGGATGCTTGGTTTGAGTTGGAATCCGAAACACCAGGCGAATAAAGCTCTTGTCCCAGCGATCTCATCTACTTCTTCTCAGTTACTTCCTGTGACTCGCATTTTCGCTTGTATCGGCGATTGTGACCTCCTTGAAATCCTAAGGGACCTGTCCTTGGCGCCACATCACCTGGAAGAGCGTTGTGAGTTGGTTCATCAGTTGGGGCCACCATGTTTGTAAATCTCAGCAGGGATCGTGTCTGATCCGGATGCTTTCCTGTTGGAGAGTTGCTGCACAGTCCTGATGCTTTCTTGGAGAGAGGTTAGAAGATAGAAGTCGATGTTCGCCTCTAATTGAGGCAGTCGATCGATAATGGCGTCGGAAATAATGGAGGGTCTGAAATGCTCGGCGCGTCTTCTCAGTAAGCAGGGTAGATCCGTCAGCACTGGAAGAGGGGTAGGTTCTTTGACGAGAGGACCGTAGAAATCCTTGATGATGGCAAGGAAGTTCTTCCATTCATTGCGATATGCGTACTCTTAGATCTCCTCGGCCTTGTGGACCATCAAGGCGTCCTGCATCTCCTGCATCCGGTGTTGTACAAATGACGACTTCGACAGAAGGCTGTCTTGTTTTCAGCGGTAGGTCGGTCGACATAGGCTCTGGGTAACTGGTTCTTATAGGCGAGCAGATTTTTGATGGCTGTGTCGTTGTCATCGAACCAGTCCTGTTGTTGAGGACGTGCACGGCCGAGGACATCCAGGGCGGTGGATTTAACCATGTCCCTCAGTTGACACCAGCATTTATCCACGGAGGCGTTCACTTCGGCGTCTGGAAGGTTGCCTAGCCGGTGGGCCTGTTGGTTGCTGAAATGGAGATGGTGAGCAGGCCAATTCAGCAAAGCAGTATTCAACTTACCTGGTGGTGGTTTACCTTGGGGTCTCCTGCATGGCTGCAGACGAAGCCTCATCTTGGAGATGACGAGGTGATGACCCATCCATCCGTCGGCACCGAGGCTCGTCTTTGTCACCAGCACGTCCTGTTGGTCTCGCTTCCGGACGAGGACATAATCAAGCAGGTTTCAGTGCATGCAGGTCACCTTCTGCCGCATCGGGAGGCAGAAGAAAGTGTTGGTCAGGATCAGGTGTTGCTGTGCGCAGGTTTTTAGAAGAAGAAGAAGAAGAAGAAGAAGAATAAAAAGGCCGTTTTCATTGAATCCGTCGAGACCATGAGGCCCCAGCACTCCTCTCCCCGCGGTATGGTCTGTGCTGACGCGGATATCGAAGTCACAAAGGACAATCAACTTATCCGCCTTCGGCCCAGTCGCGAGCAGGGCGTGCAGGTCCTCGTAGAATATGTCATTCGCCGCATCAGAGCTCTTCCTTGGGGGGGAGGGAGGCGTAGGCACGGATGATGGTGGTGAACTGGTCTCCCCGATGAGGCTGGTGGAGGCTGATCAGGCGATCATTGGTACCCTGCGGCAGACAGGGAGACGTCCCACAATGTCGTTCCGGATGGCAAAGGCTATACCAGCGTCGCGTCGCTCTACCTTTGACCGGCCGCTCCAGAAGAAGGTGTAATCTACACCCACCTCCTCCAGCTGACCCTGCTCAGAGAATCGGGTATCGCTGAGAGCAGAACTGTCCACCTTGTAGCGCGCCAGTTCCTGAGTGACTAGCGCCATCCTCCGTTCCGGCCGGTTGCTCCTCGGATTTTCTAAAAGGGAACGAGCATTTCAGGCTGCTAGTGTGAGCGGACTCACCCGAGCAGCCCGGAGGGTATGGCGCGGAGGATGGGGATGGAGGTTATTGTTGTTTGTTTGAGTTTATGACCGCATATTTTGCGATCTGTGAGCCGCGGCCGGCTGCAGAAGACGTGAGACCCAACATTTGTTTAGGGCACCTTTTCTAGCCCCTTCGCGAAGAGGCAAGCAATGCTGTCCCTAAATAGGGCTGCTTGGACATCCCAGACGGCTGCCGAACTCCACTGTGGGTCACGGCTAACTCGTGTCGCGACCCGAGTTAGCCTGGGCCACCTACGGGGTTGCTGTCGCCCCCAACGTAGGACTTTTTGAGAGGGGGGAGGTGGGAACTTCGGGAGACAGATATACCGGGTGTGGAGGCGCACACAGCACCGGAGACCCTCACCTGGTTTAACCCGCATGTCGTGACGGTTGCCCGGGGTGTGGCCGCAGAAAGAGCCCAGCTACGAGGAGCCACACATGAGAGTTGGGTACTAGTTAGAGGCAGCCACAGGAGCATTCACCACCTCTACGAGACAAATGGAGCGACCAAATGCTATCTGTGTGGTGCAACCCCTAACTAGTACATGCTGAAGGCGTTGGTGCCATGCCCTGATCCGACTAACGCGCGGGCCAGATCGGTTCATGGCAAGCGTTATTCGGGATTTGATTTCATAACAAGTGCTGGACATGGGTGGCGTGATGGCACGTGGAGGTGCAGGCTCACGCCGCATCAGCAACTCTTGTCATTTATGGCACTCCCACTCTGTGGGATCTGATTCAGGTGTGGCGGCACGGTTAGGGGAGTCTCCGGTTGCACCAGCCACCTGCGCCCGACCCCGTCTCCGGTCTTCTTGACTCTGTCTCGAGACCGAGAATAGTCGGGTGAGAGAATAGACAATGTGGTAGCTGCAACGCAAGTCTACTATCGCTTACAACTAATCCACGCGCAAGTCACCGTCACTGTACCACCATGCAGTGAAGCACACGGTGGACCTAGTCGAAATCGACGGTCGAACTGTCGCTGTCAGACACCCAAGCCTCCGGCAGTTCCCCCTCCGTCTTATTGCTGGTCCGCGCCATGATCCGCGTGTTCACAAAATTTACTTTGTGGCGTTCCTCCAGGGTGTGAGTAGCGACTTGAGACAGTGAGTCACCTCTCTGAAATATTTTTTTGTGCTCCATTATTCGTGGGCTGATTCATCGGCTCGTCTAGCCTGTATAATGGAGAGGACAGTCAAGGCACGGGATGTGATATGCTACCTCAGATTGCTCACCTGAGTCCAGTCGGACCGTCGATTTGCATGGAAAAGTGCTCAGTTATGAAGCGAACTTAAATGCAGCGATGCTAAACCAGCTGAATTTGTCGCTAGACTTGAAGTCATGCCAGTAAGTGCCCACACAATCGACGAGGCAAGAAATTGGCTTCCCCACTAATGACGAATAGGCCCACCATGGTGTGGAACCGCGTCGATTGGCAGGGGTCGAAGAAGTGGTGTGCTAAGAGCATGAAAACCATAAGGTCAATCCCCGTTGTACGTAAAAGGCAGCAGGCATCTGTGGGAGAAATTAATCTTGCGCAGGATTCTGAGTAGCTGTCCCAGGCAGCAGTGGTCACCGGCGGAGCCAGGGTTAGTGTTGACCGCGTTCAGTCATGCCTGAGAGAAAATGTGACAGTGGTGGCAGCTGCTTGATTGCGGATCCAGCCAAGTGTTTTCCAGGGCGCGTTGTTGTATTATCCGAGTGGTGTCGTGTCTAGTGCCCCATGTGGGGGTGTTCAAGTGGTCCTTGGGCATCCACAACTATCACGACGCCCTTACACGTGGGAGTTGAAGTCGGTCAATTGTCTGCAGGTCAGTGAGTTGGAAACCGCTCGCTGCGGATTTGCAGAACCTTGAGGTAGTGAGCCTTGAACAAGGACGCCGGACAGGGATGGCATTGTTGGGCATCGGCTACTGATTGCAACCGGAAAACACAAGCCCAACTTGAAGACCAAAATTCCTTCAAATCCACGCCTTCTTCAAAGGCCAAAACGATGATCAGTCAACTAACCGGACTTCTGAACCGACCAGGCGCAACAATGTGATATCGCTGGCACGAAAAATCCACAAGGCCAGCCTTCCCTTTTGGACAATCGTTGCCTTGGAAGGCAACCGCAATAAAAATTTATCCAAGTGATCGTGTAATGAAACTCTTTGAATTATGCAGATGAACCTTTTCCACCTTCAATGGTAAAACGTACGAACAGATCAAAGGGACGCCGATGGATTCCCCGATGTCCAGCCTAGTTGTTAAACTGGCCTTGCAAGAGTTTTCTACCACTACGAACTTGCGTTTTGGCGCCGATACGTGTACGACATGTTTATTTTAATTGAAAGGAGCAAACTATCAGACTTTAAAGACCTGCTTAACAGCATCTTCCCCCAACATTCAGTTCAGAAGGACAGAAGAGCATGTCGATACGTTTACTCGCCGTGATGTTTTCGTCACACGCAGACCAAATGAAGAACTTAACACCACTGTGTACAGAAGGGTGACAAACACAACTCAGATTCTCACCTGCACAAGGCAAATAGAGTGACCTAATGCTACATGCGTGGTGTCTCCCTTACCTAGTACACCTACACCCCAGTTACTACTTCCAATCCAGGCAAAGGCTACGAATTTAATTTCTCGAACACGCAGATAATGGCGCGGACCAGCAATAAGACGGGGCCAGAAATGCTGGAGACTTGGGTGGCTGATACTAACGCCATCAACAGGCATATCCGGTCATAATCTCGTTTCCGAGAACCGCGCACCACGAGCCAGCACGATCCCTTTTTCTTATCGAGCTGAACTATAGCACGGACACGCGCATACAGCGGTGATTACGAATATTCAAGGGCACGTGGGCGTGAATTGGCTCAATTCGACCTTACTTTAGAACGAAACAGAAATGTTCTGTTTTACCTTTCAGTTGCCGGCTAGAACCTTCGCGGACAGTCTCATCGTAACGAACTCTGATTTGGGATGCAATGGAACATTTAAACGACTGATAGAATTGCCGTAGTTACAATATAGACCTTAGAGTTTTCATTATTTTCGCTAGCATTCTTCGAGCAATCATTTTGTCTTCTGGTTGTATCGGGCTTGCAGTGTTTTAGACTTAGACATTTCTGTCTTCTCGGCCAGCTGTCGACGAATAACGCTGAGTCGTTTGTTTATATAGAATAGTTTTGACAACTGCCGTTAAATCTCGCTCTTGCATCTTGATTTTCCGCGCGTTCCCGCGGCCTGAATGCGCGACCGACTAACACAAGGCCAATCAGCGAACGGCAGGCCATCGATTGGCAACAAAGTCGCTGCAGTCGTTTACCCTAACTACGTGGAAATTTCGCAGCATCGAGTTGATCACAGGCGCATACTCGTCCGACTTCTTGTGCGTTAGCAAATAAACCCAAACAACGCTATCGGACTGCACCTGTAACTGTCGGTCGCTACTCGTCACTATAACGCCTGGCATCTCCACTTGACGTCCCGCCGCGTCAAGTCGTTCGCCTCCCCCACTATCGTTTCCAGTCCAGTTGACCAGCTGATCGACTGCAACGCGCCCACTCACGCGCATTCAAACATTCGTCCATGCTGACTTGGACACGTCACCCTCGGCTAAGACAAATAGACTACTAGACACACCACCCTGTTAGTCGCGCAAAGCGACCGTTCGGCCGTCGTTTGCTTCCCTGCCCACCGTGCGTCCCAGAGCAGGTTGACCGCAGGAACGCTGAACTACGCGCGAATACGTTGATAGTGAAAGTAGACTTTCGAAGCATCTACCACACCGGGGGGACCCATCCTCACAAAGTATCTGCGCACCCCTGTCTGTGGTAAATTTGAAGCCTTTGCATTTCTCATGACGCACTAAAGGGCATGGCTTCGAAGGTTGCCAACTGACGACAAAACCCACATCTCGCTGTCAGCTCCGTGTATGCGTGCGTATGTACAGTGACTTATTAGTGGACTGAGAGACAGACTCAAAGGCTCCTTCTTAACGTGGCCTCTATAACACTATCACGCGTGTGAAATCCGATCCCCGACCAATTTCTGTGAAAATCTAGTGTGTTATGCAAGGGGCCAGTTTGGGGCCTTTCCAACAAGGCCAGATAAAAGCCTGCACCGCCGCCTGAAGTACCAACCACTATGTTCCACGGCTGCCCTTTGCACGCCCGGGCGACTCAGCGACTAGCCTCTGGTAAAATAATTGATTCTTGCCTCCAATTTCTTGGTCTCCGAGCCCCTGCACCAAACGGCAGCAACTGAAACAGCGACTTCGGCTAGGCTAAAACGCAAAGTTAACTTGCGAGAGCATCACAATTGAGTCACGGGATTGAGCGCCGGACTCATGTGTCTAGGGGCTTAATTTTGAAAGGAGAAATATGGGACTGATATGAAGAGCTGTTTCAGTTTGCCCCTCTTGGATAGAAATGTCTCCACTTAAACCGTAGTATGAGTTGTTGGACTGTTCTGACAGCTGTAGGCTTCCACAAATGATCGACATTCGTAGTGACTCATCACATGTTGGTCATGGATGTTCCTGCCCGAAAACGTGATCGAAACACCTGACCACGTAATCCTAGCACATGGTGGGCATAGGGCCGATCCAAGTGTTTGTTTTTCTGCCAGTTCGCACCATCGTTTTTGTGTGGACTTCGTGGCCTACTACCAGGATAATGGGGCGACTTGTGACAGCGGGCAACAACTGCGCATATCGGGTTTTCTCCTGCTTATTCTACGTCTAACTTCCTTGAGGTTTGGTCCGAGTGACTGCGGGACAGCTACTGATTTCTGACTTTTGCGAATTGCTGTTTCTATTTGATAGACGATTCGGTTGTAGCGACTCGGAACTCGGCGCACCATTCCTGTCGCCCGATTTTCACTAGCGACAAGGAACCACCCCCACCGCTGGTGATCCCCACGGGAAACGCAGGCGGGGTCTGACCAACTCGCCACTCGGTGGGCAGCCAACGATAAAACTCGAATTAAGCAAAGTCACTATCCTTTCCTATGATCCCGTGGACAGGAGGGGAGAAGAGTTGAGGTACACGCACTGATTTTCACATTACCTTTCTTCTCTGCCATCCTGTCTGTCTTCTACTCCATGCAACGACTGGCGACATACAACTGACAATGCCTCTGGATCAACTCAGACGTATATATCGCCGCTGTCACTGGGCCGTAATGATTTGGTTATCGTTAGTGTTGCTCAGCTCGTGCAACAGGTGTCTCGTCAAAAACGTTTTTATACTTCTGTCGCTCTGGCCGATAGCTTGGACACTTGCTATCACCGTCTAACGCATGCAACAGGTTTCAAATTTTGTCCTGTGCGGTAAGCCAAACCTTTTAAGGGCTAAATAATCTGAAATTAATGACGAGGAGGAGGAATTGATACCGATTGACCTTGTAGCAATCGATCCAGTGTCCCCTTCTCCATCTCCCCTTTGTCCGTCTCCATGGCCGCTACAAACGGTCTAACCTGGGCAGTTCGACCGTCGATTTCGACGAGGTCCACCGTATGCTCCACACAAGGTGGTGCAGGGACGGTGACTTGCGCTTGAATTAGTTTTGAGTGATAGTAGCCTTGCGCTGCAGCTACCGCACTCTCTCCTCCTCCCCCACCTCAGCCCGGTGTCAAGACAGAGTCAAGAAGACCGGAGATGGGAGAGGGTGCAGGTGGCTGGCGCGGCCGGAGCCGCCCCTGGGCGTGCCACCACACCTGGCTCGGATCCCACGGAGTGGGAGTGCCATAAAGGCCACATTCAGAAGGAGCCATTGCAACCTGATTCTCAGTCCGCCAGTCAGCCACTCCACACAAAACACACATTGGGCTGACCACGCGGTCCGAGTTATCCCGTCAGTTGGCAACCTTCCAAGCCACGGCTTTTAGCGCACCGTAATAGTTTCAAGAGCGTCAGATTGTTTATAGTAAGGAAAATACGCTGAGCTCTCGACCTCACTCTCTCCCCCACCCCCACAATCAGACCACTGTCCGAGCCGGTCAGTTGTCTGATGCGGAAGCGGGCGCAGCTGCTGGTGACCTCGTCTACGTGTACTACGTACACGACCTGGCCCCCAAAACACAAGCACCAGGATTGCACACAACAGGGGGTTGAACGGCTTAAATCTCACATGTGTGAGATAGCCAGAGGTCACGTTAAGAAGGACCATCGCAGCCTGACTCTCAGACCCCCAGTCAGCCACTCCACACAACACACATTGGACTAACTGCGAGGTCTGAGTGTAATTGTCAGTTGGCAACCTTCCAACCGCGGTGGTTAACGTTACCGCACACTCTTCTCCTCCCCCACCTGAGCCCGGTCTCACGACACAGACAAGAAGACCGGGGATGAGAGAGGTCGCAGGTGGCTGGTGCGGCCGGAGCCGCCCCTGGGCGTACCACCACACCTGGCTCGGATCCCACAGAGTGGGAGTGCCATAAAGACCACATTAAGAAGGAGCCATTGCAGCCTGACTCTCAGTCCGCCAGTCAGCTACTCCATACAAAACACACATTTGGCTGACCACGCAGTCCGAGTTTTCCCGTCAGTTGGCAACCTTCCAAGCCACGGCTTTTAGCGCACCGTGATAGTTTCAAGCGCGTCAGATTTCTTATAGTGAGGAACATGCGCTGAGCCGTCGACCTCACTCTCTCCCCAACCCCCACCATCAGACACTGTCCGAGCCGGTCAGTTGCCTGATGTGGGAACGGGCGCATTGGCTGACGGATCGGCGTACCCGTCTTCGCGCGCCACAGCACGACCTGGCCCCCATAACGCACACACCAAGATTCACAAGCTCAGGGATATGGAGCAGCCATGGCCGTCTGACTCCCAGTCCACTGGTCAGCCACTCGACACACAGCACATACACTGAACCGACGGCGTGGTCTGGTGGAAGCGTCAGATTGACAGACTTCCCAGCCACGGTTTCTAGGACACCGTGATATACTCTGGTAAACGGTGATTGTGAGGGTGTTGTCAATGCATTGGTGTAGGTAGTGTGCGCTGATGTAGCTTAGCCTCCGGTGGTTTACCGGAGGTTGTCAGGAGGCGCATGTGTCCCTAATAGGCCCATGCGGTGTGTAAAATGTGCGGGAGCAGTGAGGGGCAGTGAAGGCGGGCGCGTCGACTGTATGTCGGAGCCCCAAGCACTGGTTCACCAGCCTCTGTGCGATGGATTCGCAGGTGACCGACCAGGCCGATGCGTGAGTTGAAGTTGCGGGCACAGTGTGGGCAGGAGAAATCGGTAGAGGCTGGGAGGATGTCATTCGTGGTAGTGGGGGTGGCAGGGGTGCTAAGAATGGCAGGAGCGGAGGGTGTGCATGGTGTATCGGTGTTGTCGGAGTTGTGGTGAATTCCGCTGTCATGGAGGCGCATGTGACCGAATAGGCCCATGCGATTAGTGAATGCGCGAGAACAGTGAGGGCAGTGGAGGCGACGATCTCTGCTGTGTGATGGTGCTCAAGGTACTGGCTCACCGGTCTCTGTACGATGTATTCGCAAGTGACCGACCAGGCCAATGCGTGAGTTGAATGTGAGGTCGCATTGAGTACAGCTTAGGAGAGATTCCCCATCGCTGATGGTGGTGGTGGCGGTAGTGAGGCGAAGGCGGTTGTGGGGGTAACAGGCAATGAGTAGATGGATGTGGTCTCTATGATGGTGGGAGTATTGGAATTGATGCCAGGAGTGAGGGTGGAGGAGTCTGAAAGAGGGTTGGCAGTATTTGACGTAGAAATTGGAATTGTCGGATTGTTGGTGCATTGCGTCCGAAGATGTCCAACCAGGCCGATTCGCGCGCGAAAGATGCGTTGACAGCGCGGACATGTTGGCAGGGCCTGGGCATTGGCGGTGTTGGCCCGGGACACTGGTGACTTACGTGCCGCTCTTTGGCCTTGGCGGTGGCGATCCGGTTGGCCTCATAGATTGCTGAACCAGTCTTCACTGATCTTCTCCATGCCGGTCTATCCTGGGCGAGGTCCTCCTAGGTCACCGAGTTGATTTGCAGTTGCTTCAGCGATTTCTTCAAAGTGTCCTTGTAGCGTCGTTTTTGACCTCCCTGCCGGCGAGAACCCGTACCGACATCACCGTAGAAAAGTCGTTTGGGTAGTCGCTCGTCGTCCATTCTTACCAGGTTGCCGCTCCATCGCAGTTGCACTTGCCTCAGCATGGCATGGATGCTGAGGATTCCGGTCCGCTCCAGGACTTCCGTGTCCGGGATCCTGTCTTGCCATCTCAGCTTCAGTATTCTGTGGAGGCAGCTGAGATGAAAGTGATTCAGCTTCCTGGCTTGGTTCGAGTAGACGGTCCAGGTTTCCGCTCCGTAAAGTAGTGTCGTCAAGACGACGGCCTTGTACATCTTCAGTTTGGTGTTCAGGTGAATACCGTGGCGATTCCACACGGAGGCCTGCAGCCGGCCGAAGGCCTGACTAGCTTTGGAGATCCGTTGGGCAACCTCGTCATCGATTCTCGTGTTGCGCGACATCGTGCTTCCTAGATAAGCGAAGGTTTCCACGTTTTTGAGTTGAGCACCGTTGACATTGATTCGAGGAGCATTGTATTCCGCGCTGGGTGGCGGCTGGTGCATGACAACCGTTTTGGCTGTACTGATTGTTAATCCAAAATCGGCGCAGCCTTCGGCGAACAGGTCCATGCTCCTTTGCATGTCCTCCTCCGTCATGGTGTTAAGGGCGCAGTCGTCCGCGAAGAGCAGGTCATGGCCTGTAGTCGTAGACACACGTGTTGAAGCCTGCATACGCCGACTGTTGAGAAGGTGTCCGTAATTTCCATAGGCGATGCAGATCCCAGGCTGCTCATCACAGTAGGCGTCCATCAGCATAGCCGAGAACATGAGACTGAAGAGGGTGGGGGCCAGTACGCAGCCCTGCTTCACTCCGTTGGTCACTGCGAATGCTTCGGATACCGTCCCGTTGTCAGTGACGCGCGCCGTCATCCCATCATGAAGTTGACGCACCATGTGCGTGAACCACTCAGGACAACCAAATTTCTGCATGACTTTCCACATTCCGTCACGATTCACCGTGTCAAAGGCTTTCTTTAAATCCACGAAGGTAGTGTATAGGTGAGATCGCATCTCCTGACACTTCTCTTGTAGCTGGCGGGCAGCAAAGATCATATCGGTTGTTCCGCGGTGTCGGCCGAAGCCACATTGGCTTTCCGGGAGCAGGCTCTGCTCTAGGTGACCGTTAAGACGATTGAGAAGGATACGGGCGAGATCTTCCCGGCGATGTTAAGCAACGAGATGCCTCTGTGATTATCACAGAGTTGCCGGTTCCCCTTCCGTTTTTAGAGATGGACGATGGTCGCATCTTTTAAATCCTGAGGAACTTGTCCTTGGCGCCACATCTCCTGAAAGAGTGTTGTGAGTTCTGCCATCAGCCGGGGCCCACCGTGCTTGTAGACTTCCAGTGGGATTGCGTCAGATCTCGGTGCTTTACCGCTGGAAATCTGCTGCACGGCCCGGATGGTTTCTGGTAGGGAAGGCGGCAGATCCAGGTCATTGTTCGTGTCCACTTGAGGGAGCCGGTCAATGGCAGCAACGGAGATGGCTGATGAGCAATTAAGGACATTTCTGAAGTGCTCGGCCCAGCGCTTCAGAATTTGCGATTTCTCTGTCAGCAGTGTTGTGCCGTCAGAGCTGAGCAGCGGTGCGGACCCTTTGATACACGGGCCGTAGATGGCCTTGATGGCTTTGAAAAAGTTTTTCATTTCATTGCGGTCCGCATACCCGTGGATTTCCTCAGCCTTTCGGATCATCCAGGCATCCTGCATCTCCCGCAGCCGCTGTTGTACAAGGCGCCGGCATCGGAAAGGCTGCTTTGGTGGCGTCAGTCCGAAGGTCCGTGTAGGCTTTGTGTAGTCCATTCTTCTCCGCGAGTAAGTTGCTGATGTCGGCGTCATTGCCGTCAAACCAGTCCTGGTTTTGACGGTGTGCGCGTCCGAGTACATCGAGGGCGGTGGACTGGATGACATTTCGCAGTTGACACCATCGTGTCTCCACGGTAGCGTTATCATCTGGAGCATGCAGGTCCTCCAGTTTCTCGGTTATTTGGTTGCTGAAATCAAAACAGTGGGCAGGCAAATTTAATAAAAGAGTATTTTACTTACAGGGCGGCCTCTTACCTTGGGGCCTTCGTCGGGGTTGCAGTCGGAGCCTCATCTGGGAGATGATGAGGCGGTGATCTGTCCAACCATCGGCATCGTGGATCGCCTTGGTTACCAGCACGTCCTGTCGGTCTCGCCTTCAGATGAGAACATAGTCCAGCAGGTGCCAGCGCCGCAACCGAGGGTGCATCCACGTGGCCTTCTCCCGCGTCGGAAGGTTAAAGAAGGTGTTGGTCAGCAGGAGACGGTGTTCCGCACACGTGCGCAGAAGAAGGAGGCCGTTATCTTTACAGCTACCGAGACCGTGGGGACCCAGCACTCCCTGCCAGGCAGCGTGGTCCGTTCCGACGCGGGCATTGAAGTCACCAAGGACAATTAATTTGTCCTCTTTCGGCACAGTCACCAGCAAGGCGTGCAGGTCCTCGTAGAATTTGTCCTTCGCCGCATCAGAGCTCGTCATTGGGGGAGCGTAGGCGTTGATGATGGTGGCGAACTGGTCTCCCCGAAGAGGCAGGCGGAGGCTCATCAGGCGATCATTGATACCCTGCGGCAGACAGGGCAGACGTCCCACGATGTCGTTACGGATGGCAAAGGCAACACCAGCGTCGCGTCGCTCTGCCTTTGGCCGGCCGCTCCAGAATAAAGTGTAGACGGCCCCCACCTCCTCCAGCTGACCCTGCTCAGAGAATCGGGTCTCGCTAAGAGCAGCAATTTCCACCTTGTAGCGCGCCAGTTCCCGAGTGACTAGCGCCGTCCTCCGTTCCGGCCGGTTGCTCCTAGGATTGTCTAAAAGGGAACGAACATTCCAGGCTGCTAGTGTGAGTGGACTCACCCGAGCAGCCTGGAGAGTATGGCGAGGGGGATGGGTACGGTGGTATTGTTGTTTGTCTGAGTTTTACGACCGCGTAGTTTGCGATCTGCGAGCCGCGGCCGGCTGCAGAAGACGTGAGACCCAGCATTTTTTAGGGCACATTTTTCTAGCCCCTTCCTCCGCGAGGAGGCAAGCAGTGCTATCCCTAAATAGGGGCTGCTCGGACATCTCAGACGGCTGCCGAACTCCACTTTGGGTCACGGATTTGTTTTAGTGGGAGAACGACCCGAGTTAGTCTGGGCCGCCTACGGGGTTGCTGTCGCCCCCACCGTAGGACTTTTTGAGAGGGGGGAGGTGGGAAGTTCTGGAGTCAGACATACCGGGTGTGGAGGCACACACAACACCGGAGACCCTCACCTGGTTTAGCCCGCCGGTCGTGACGGTTGCCCGGGGAGTGGCCGCTGGGAAGAACCCAACTTCGAGGAGCCACAGGTGAGAGTTGGGTACCAGTTAGAGGCGGCCACAGGAGCATTCACCACCTGTACGAGACAAATGGAGCGACCAAATGCAAGCGGTGTGGTGCTGCCCCTAACTAGTACCCCTACACCCCAACCTACACCTCTAACCTACAGACGCCCCGTCAACAGACGGTTAACTCTCAGGTTTGCCCTGGGTGAGTCACGGATGGCTGTGTTCACACCTGGGGCTATCTTACGCGCTTCGGCCGATGCAGTACGGGCCTTTAGGTCCGATAGACAAATTGGACTCTCTCTCTCGCTCAGGCATGACTGGACACAATAAATGACGGCTCTGGCTTCGCCAGTGGCCGCTGCTGCCTCAGACACCAAGCCGGAGTTCTGTAAATCATAAATTCTCCCTATAGGTGCCTTCTGGTTTTTCCCACAACCGGGATTTTGCCTGATGGTTGCAGTGCTCTGAGTAAAAACACGGCTTAGACCTCCTAAAACATATCTCACGAAAAATGCCGAAATTCACGAAAGATTGCTAACCACCCGCGAACCGCCTCCAAAAAATGGAACATAACCTTGCAATAATAACAATTCACCACTTTAGACAAATTGAAAACATAAAGGAAAAATTGAAAAAAATTATGTCACGATGATCAGAAATTCTGAAAACGTAAATACTCAGTGCTACTGAGTAAACTGAATTTTTAGATGGATAGAAAGCCAGTCCAGGTGAAAAAAGTTTAAGTAAATTAACGCAAGTAGACCAAGGTTTGCAAATAGTCCTTTAGTTAAGTTTGCACTTAAATGTGTTTCAATAATACGCATAATGTGCAGCATGACCGTTAGCCAACAGCCTGCAGATCGAATATAGATTTTAAAATGGTTTCTAAAGAACTGGCTGTATTTCCGTTTCTAAATTAAAGAGCGACTAAAACCCAAGGAGCAATCTGGGGTAGTGTATTGAATCCCATGCTTGAACTCTGCTTTTAAGTACCCAGGCCAGACTGAACGCATACTGGGATCGCGTATGCGTGAAAACAAGTTGGTGGTGCGACGAGGCGACGAAGTATCGCAAGTTGCTGTCCACACCTATGAAACGGACCCTGAATTCAATTTCGCAGTCGTCAAGATAATCGCCCACGCCGGAAACAAGACGAAACGAGAATTGATTCCCTAGTAGCAAGCGTATATCGAGGCGATAGCGGGGCGATATCGATTTTTCGCTGTAGGTATTTCGAGTCTACAGCGATTTTGTCCGCGGATGTATATCGAGGCGATATCGAATTTTCGAGATACTCAAAAATGGTGACAGCTTACCGTACAGTATTACGGGTTATTTCTTTTTTGGCTTAAAAACGGCCCCCACCCTTAATCCATTTTTAGTAGCGGTTTTTCCTCCTCATTTACGTTTTAACTCTCTTATTATCGCTTAATTCGAACGACCAAATAATAATTATCGGACCGAGCGACCGTCACACTATTGAGCTACCCTCCTTCCACATGCAGAAAACGTGTAATTCGAAAGTTTGTTTAAAATTAAGCGTATATTGTAAAAACATAAGAAAAAATATATGTACAAATGCTGAACGAATTGCTTCACATGTCATAGGAGGAGGTGTTGAGGCGATGCCGAAGAACCCGCGGGGTCCTGGGACGACGGTCCGCATATGCTGTCTACAATGTACAAATTATTGTTAATTACTCTTAGAGTTATACTTACCGCTGGTTTGCGTTGTACATTTTTTTGTACACGTTTTGTTAGTGTATCAAGCGATCGTTTCAGCCGTTTTGTCACAGTTGACTCCAGGTCAGCCAAGGTTGCCTTTCCGTTGGCATCCTCGCTATACATAATCAGGCATACCCATTATTACCTTGTATATCTTCGATCCTATCAGACCGTCTTTGTTTTTCCTGCCTTTTAAGTTAATATGTAGACTTTTGTCGTCCACAAAAAAGGCGTAAAATACGCGCTTGACGAAGTCATCAATTGTTAGTCTGCCAAGGCACGTGAGGAAGGCGATCTAATGTAATTAATAAGGATAAAATGGGATACCTACCAGTTGACCTCTGTAGGAAAGGTCCTCTAATTTTTAATTTAATGCTTTTAAATACATTGCCGTCCGCACAGGCTGACCTACGGGATTTGTTGGCAGTGCGGTGGCCAGGGCGGCAGTGGAGGAGGACTCAAGCTCCTTTATACTGCCGAGCACTCGCTTGGGTCTGTGCTATCCTGGCAGTTTGCTGGCAGAGGAGAATGATCGCTCTCTGCATTTTTTCTAAGCGCTCATTCAATGTTGGCCCTATTAAGTCTAATGGATTAGACGTAAGATTTAACAAAACCGCTAAACTTCTGGACGTGTGTCAAAAGATGTCGTCGCGATGTCTTGGTATTGTCTACTGTTCTTAAATTGTGACCAATATTAGATGTGCATAACTTACCGGAGGTCATAGGCAATGACCGTTGTGGGTAGTCAAAGTAATCGGTCATGTTCGTGAACCTGAAGTATACTATTCGTAGACATCCACCTTCATCTGACAGGGGCGAACAACTCTGCCTAAAATAGGCCACATTTCAGTCTTCGATTTTCTATAAACTGGGAGACCATCGATTGCCAGGTAAACCGAAACTTCCGGTACATCGACGCTTCTTTTAATAAGCACTTGACGCAGTTACTTTTCCAATTCAACATGCACATAGTCCCCACTACCCATAGGGGCTACCTCCAAATTATAGGATGCCCCCAGCAACGTTCTAGGGTCTGCCGGAAGTTCAGGCACGAGAGGCCTAAATATAGCCATAACGACTCGCAAATGAGCGTGCGCTATATTGAATCGCAAGGCCCACTCACGCAACTTGTTAACGTATACATTACCTGCATCTGCATCTTCATTGCTAACTGACGTGTCGATTTCAGCATCCCCCGGCTCCGCTGCGACTCCAAAAAGATTAGACGACAAACTACTTAGCGGCACACATGCCTGTGATTCTTCTTCTCTTTCTTCAGAGAAAATATTGCTATTATCAAGCATACTGCATGATAACTGATCTGCCCTCCACCTTTTACGAACTTCCTCGCCGATTTCACTTAATATTTGGTCCCCGTATCACTTAATTCGCCGTCTTCGTGTTCTTTCAGACTCCTTTCTAAACATAGTTATGAATAATGTAACAAATTAAGGCAGATATAAATAGATATAAAAATAAACAGAGGGAGGTTGCTCACGTCAAGCGTCACACGCGCACGCTGCGAAATAATGGCGTGCATTCACGCGCGCGGGAAGTGCCTACGTGACTAAATACTGCCAACCAATCAACAGCCAGATTACGTCAGGGAGGGAACCAATGACATGTTGATGGCTCCAAAAGCGAAAATTCGCTATTCGCGATATCGCCTCGATATACGCTTGCTACTAGGGATTGAAGCCTGGGCCACGAATGGGAACTCGATCAATCGATATATCGATTTGGCGCCAGCGTACAGAGCCCTGCGCAGTAATGTTCAGACTTGCGTCAGTGCTTACTGATTGGTTTATACTCCCTACAAGCGTCACCTTTTTGTTGCTGCTGCTATCTTTGACGGTGGACTCCTGCAGGAGCTTGAAAGCTCGAACAGACTTCGCCTTTGCTTGGACTCAAACCTTCACAGTCATTCGCGTTTCTACATTGCTTGAGATGCGTTCAACTAGGGCAAATAGGTTTTCGCTCGGATTTACCGATAGGGCCGTCACAGGAGCATAATTTTTTTCATAAGTTCACATGTTGACCGGTTAACAAACTTAAATATCATTGTCAGGTGCAATAATAAACGTACAAGTTGGTGTATACTGGGGGAACAGTGCTGGAAAATGTCGAGATTTTAAACCAAGGATCACCATTAGAGGAAAATACTGTGTCTTCGGGCATAACATAATCTAGGTTTGCAAATGCGAACTTAAAATCGGTAAAACATCTTGCACCTTCTTTCGCTAGAATTAAGAGGAGGAAAGAAAAAAAATTTTCAAAACTCTCTGGGTTAGATTACCCCCATGTCAGCGCGGATGCACAAACTTAGTCTAGGATAGCTATTAGCACACAAGGTAACGTTGATTTCTGCTCGAGTCTGTAAAACAGTTGAAAAAGGAAATTATTTATAGGCACATCCTGCATGCAAAAAGGGACGTTTTCCTGAATAAAGTAGGCGAATAAATACACTGCAGCATTTTATTCGCCTATAATCGATCGTCTTAATCTCCGTCGTTACATTTCATGAGATAGGTCACATACTGTATCTCCCCCTTTACCTAATGCCTTACAAATGATCTTTTAATATAGTTAAACGAGCGTGTAACGCATATACATGTATGTTTTTTTTTATATACGTAAGAATACCATGATTCCTCATGTCTCTATTAACATCATGCCCGTATTGCGCATGGATTTGTATCCGAGTTTAGGTGGCGGAATGGTTTTACACATCTGCTTCTGACCGATGTTGGTAAGGCCAAGTGAAAGCACACGTATTATGGTAACGACAAAGTTGTAAGTGTGTACTCAGAGCGCTACAATCGTCAACCCAATCTCGAGTTGCAGGAAAAGAAGGATAAATTTGCTGTACAGAGAATTCCGAGTTGCTGGCTAAGCAGAAGTGGTCGCTAACCAAGCCAGGACTAGCGTCATCTGCGTCCAGTCCTGCCTGATAGAGTGCGAGAAGAGTAGTGGTAGCTGCCCTACTAGTTCAGGGGTTGTCTACTTGGTCTTTGTTGCATTACCCAAAGTGAGGCGTGTTCAGAGTGGCCGTGATCACCTGAATGAGCACGTGTGCCTTTGCCGGGTCGTGCAGACTTTTAGGTCAATGCATCCGAAACAGCTCGCTGTATGATTAATGACCTTAACGCAACGGGCACTGAACAAGAAGGTCAGGCCTCACACGGGTAGGTGGCGGCGATATTAGTTAAAACGCACAATTCAAATGGGACGTGTCCCGGTCATACGCGCAGTCTTCAAGGTCATTCTCCTCGCTGCGATTCAGTAAGTTGACACCAATCACGTGCCAATAAGGGTGCATATGTACGTTGCTCTGGCTCACCTATACGATTGAGTGACCTTTCAGAAGAAGACAGAAAAATCACTAGAACAAGAATTCTATTAGTCTGGATTTTCGCATCCAACCCACGAAACCAGCATAAGATAAGCGCAATAGCTGCATAAGCTTTGCAGTATTTATAGAATGCCGCTACCATGCTCTTCTTACCGGCATTGTAGATGGATGCACCTTGTATGATACCTGTCTGGTCACCCGCCACCAAAGGCGTTAACTACCAGAATTTCATCTTCAGCGTTGATTGTTGGTATGATACAATAGAACCATCGTTCACCTCCATCCCTCAACCTGACTCATTAATTTTTGCCGGCCGAGTCTTGTCAGTTGGATGCCTATTACTCTGCGAAGATGTTGGTCTCATGGAATTGAAGGGTGTGGCTGGGTCCCATAAAACCTAGATGGTCGGCTGTTCAAAGACTCACTTTGGTCGAATCCCCAAATCAGAACTCAACAGCAAGGGCAACAGAAGATAAGTAGATAAGGACGCATCACTAGAATCCAGCGCAAATCACCGTCCCTGCACCACCTTGCTGTAGAGCACCCAGTGGACATCTTCGGATTACGGCGATCAAACTGACGGGTAAGGAAGCCTTGTATGGCCGCCTAAATAGGACACGGGAATAGAAACCGCTCACAATACATGTGGCTCTGAGCCCCATTTCGGGGAAATAAGGTTTAGGATTAATGCGAAGGGTAGGGCTAAGTGAAGGGTTAGGTTCCAGATTAGGCTAGGGGTTAAAGATGGGGTCCGTGTCAAATCTACGGTCGAGGTTTAGGGTTGGCCTAGTGTTAGAATTAAGGTTACAGTTTAGTTTTATGTTAGCGTTAAGGCACGGAAATATTTACCCTTTCCGAAATTTATCGCAAGGCCACCTATTTTACGTGGGTGAGGTAGTTTCGATTCCCATGTCCTGTTTAGGCGGCCATACAAGGCATCCTTACCGATAAGTTTTGTGGCGAGCGAAGCCAAGAAAACTACGCCAGTGTTTAAATTGATAAGCGCGGGTAAGTCAAGTTTTCAATCTTCGTGTTTGTGTGGCGTGTGCCGTGTCTCGTCCGTTCTGATCTATTCTCTTGCAGTCCACGTCTGCGAAGAAGGTGAATCCCCAACTCCGGTGGCAGCCCTCAACTCCACAACACCTGGACCCACGGAACGCGAAGGATCATAGCAACTAGTCAACGTTTCAGCCCTTCACTTGGTGGTTGCATTCTACTCCACCTTCCTTATCTATAAAGGACGCGTTTCCATTCTTGTATCACCCTTTGGACTCACTTTCTCGTCCCAGTTAAAACACTAATATATTTTCTTACAATCCCCGGTGTTCTCAGTGTGACTGAGCAGTATGTCTGACCAAAAGTATGAAGAGTCAGAGTTGTGCAAGGGTGAAGACGAATTTTAGGACGTAGCTGAAGGGCATCCGACCAGCGAGGCAACCGGCGTAGTCCAGACAGTGGACACCCTCAAGCCTATGGCTGTTACAGTGTATTGACGTATTCTAACAGCATAGTTGAGGCAAAAGCTAACGTAAGAGATAAAGGGTTTAAAAGGGGCTTCGGTTGAGACCAGGGACCCCCAACGGGTGGCAAACCCTAAGCATGCGCGCGCGCGTGCCTATTCGGTTGGGTGATGTAGAAGTGCGTGAAGTCGTGCAGAGACTTGGCTCTAGCCTGCCCAACATCTGGCTTATCTGGACCTATCAGGCAAAGCGAGCTGGTTACCGGTACTCACTCAGCTGAAAGATCTGAGTTACAAACGGGCCCTCGATTGTGTCGAAAACAGAATGTAGTCATTAAGGTGTCCCGGAGTCAGCTTCAATTATTCCAAAGGAGCGAGTTAAACATGACTTGGAACTCCTTCAATTGTATGCAAAAACGCTGCTGACGGATGGCGAGTCCATTCATATTCTCAAGGCATATAGAATAGGGAAGGCTCTGTCTACAACCGATTCAAATCCTTGACCAAGACCTCTTAAAATCATCTTGGAAGACGAAGCGCAGGCACAGCTCCTGCTACAGAGAAAATCAACCCTGCGGGGTCCGCATTCTGAAGTGTTTTTTCAACCGGAATATGGGTTGAAAGAGCGAATGAAAATGCGACAGCTAATAATAGAACTGAAAACACGAAAGACCGATGGCGAGGCAAACCTCAAAATAAGGGATGGACAGATAGTTCAAGTGAAAAGAGCGTTTCTCTGGCCGAAGGCAGTCACCCTGACAGCCTAACTGTCCCGTTTCAGAAACCAAAAACGTGCCCGCTTAAACTAATCGTCCTCAATGCCAGATCTCTGCTTAATAAGATGCCTTTGCTCCAGACTTTGGTTTTCATCCACCGCCCGGACATTGTAATAGTTACAGAGACATGGGCAACACCCTGTGTATCCGACTCCGAACTTTCTATCCTAGGCTACGATTACATTCGGAAGGATCGACACGAGGGCCGTGGCGGAGGAAGCTGTATCTATGTTAGGCAACCACTTACATTTTTTCCATTGGACTTTTGCCAATTTAGCGCGGTAGAGGAGAGCTGTTGGCTCCGAGTAGTCCTAAAAGATAACTACTCTTTACTCGTTGGTAGTGTCTATCGCCCACCCAATGCCAGCGAGGATTACGATCTTTGTCTCTCGCTGGCATTTCACGCTGCAGCTGACTTAAATCTGAAGTACTGCTTGATTGCAGGTGACTTCAATCTTCCTGAAGTTCACTGGTTTCCAACTTCCGGTCCTGCAAAGTTCGAAGACCTACTTGAAGCCATATATATAGGCATGTGGGACCAGGTAGTTGATTTTCCTACCCGAGGATCAAACATACTTGATCTTATTTTTTGTAGAGGTTGTCAGCCATCGTCAGTGTCACCTTTAGATCCACTTGGGAATTCTGATCATACTATAGTTCTTTCTACACTAGAACTAGAGGCTGCTGAAACGTGTTCCAAAAAATATAGCTTTTTTTCGTGATTTCAGATCAGCAAATATGAGGGAATTGCTAACACACCTAAATTCCCACGACTGGACTAACTTCTTTGTATGTTCGGATGTGAATGTTTGTACTGATACTTTTTACAAAGTTCTAGGTCCACTCATTTCTCGTTTTGTTCCCCGTAAGAAAATAATTAATGTCAAGGGTGAAGTCTACCTCCCTTTATCATTCCGCCGTAGACTGCGTAGACTCTCCCGTCGTTTTCATCTACAAAACGACACCTCCGTCCTGCCCGTGATCCAGAAAATCTTTGAGGAGGCTAAGAGGCTGTCTGACGAAAAACGACAAGCCGATGAGGGTACCTTTGCCGAAAACCCTTCGTTAAATGTTGCGAAGCTTTTTTCGCGCACACTAAAAACGCAGAGAAAAACGCAGCACGACGTACTTCGAGATGCTTTAGGAAACCCAATAGCTGACGCTAAGTTGACTGCTGATAGCTTCAATGCTTTCTTGTCTATAACGTTTAGTGAACATATCGTCGCGCCCTTTCCTAACATCCGGGTTTGGACCGGTAACGTCCTCGAAACCATAACTTTTACCCTCTGGGACGTGACCTTAGCCATTCGGCGTTTTCGTCAATCTTACAGTCCAGGATCAGATGGTGTCCCGGTTAGCGTTCTAAAGGCGGATGCAAACGATATATTTCCGTCCCTTCTGTATAAGATATTTAATCTTGCTCTTGAAAGTGAAACTTTCCCTACTTTATGGAAGGAATCGCACATACTGCCTATTCCGAAACACGGCCGACCTACGTCATTTGACGACTTTAGGCCAATTAATACACTACCAGCAGTCTCGAAGATCTTCGAGTCCTTGATCAAAAGAAAAGATGATGTGTCACCTAAGAGAAAAATAACCTACTTAATGCGGCTCAGCATGGTTTTCTCGAAAAAAAGGTCTTGTGACACTTGCCAGCTCTCTTTCTTTGATCATGTGCTACAATCTAGAGACAGCGGTTTTGCAATTTACACCGTTTACTTCGATTTCACTAAGGCTTTTTGATCGTGTTGACCATGATCTTCTACTGCTGAAACTTGCCTCCTTCGGCATAGGTCACAATCTTCTGAACTTAATATTTTCCTATTTGAATGCTCGCGCACAACGGGTTAAAATTTCTGATGTTATCTCCAACCCCCCGCATGTGAGGAGCGGAGTTATTCAGGGCAGCGTGCTCGGCCCGCTTCTATTTCCTCTTTGTCAACGATGTTCCTGATTGTTTTTCAGTATGGTAGGCCCTTTATGTACGCTGACGATTTAAAAGTTGCCTATCGATATAAAACCGGTTGATCGCAACATCGTGCTTGAGCTCTTAAAAACGGATCTTCAGGCCTTTGCTCAGTGGTGTCGCACATGGCGCCTCTCAGTTTCTTGGCAAAAGTGCTCCGTGATGGTTATTGGCGACAACCATCAGCCCCACCTAAGCATAGACGGTCACGATCTAAACGTGCCCCGACTTATAAAGGATCTGGGCATATCATACTCTAGTAGTCTTAATCTGTCAGAGCACTGCGCCCTGATTGTCTCGAAAGCACGCCAAACTACTGGGTTTATTCTCAGAAATTTCAAAACCATCAAAATTAGAATCAGCCTCTATAAAATGTATGTCAGGCCTAGTCTGAAATATTGCTCGTTTCTATTTAGTCTTCTGCACGCTAGTGAACGAAAGAAGATAGAATCAGTCCATCACTTCTTTAAAAAAAGAGTTTTCTATTCAGATCACCGAAACCTGTCCTATCACCAACGCTGTGAGCTTACAAGCCTTGACCCGCTGTGGCTTCGCAGATTACAGAAGGGACTATTTTTACTGTTTAAACTACTAAACAGACGTACATTTAACCCCCTTATATCTCTGAGGCACCTCGACCACTCTCGGCGCACCAGTCATCGAGATGTATTTTTATTTCTTCCTTTGGCACGCACAGTTAGATACCGACAGTTTTTTTCGGTAAACGCTATAGCAATCTGGAATAAGTTACCTAGAAGTATGCAAAAATTCAGCAAAGCTATCCCTTGTTTACGCGAACTGTCACTAGTTTTTCTACATTCAGGACACCTTCCAAAACTTTTGGGTGCTGACTCTGTTGAAGCTCTCTTCGGTTCTGATGGCGTTCATGGACTCTGAATCTTGTGCCGGTCTTCATGCTGAGGGCAATATTACTGGCTCTGCAGACCTCAATTGGCTTATTTCTCAGTCGACAGCGAACAGCCGCTCGCCGAAATACCTGCTGGTGCAGAATATCGGATCCGTAACACTGAATGGAGAGGTTTTCACCGGGCACCTGTGTTAACGCGTCCCTGCCCAGAACTTTAATTACTCAATAAGCTGCAGTTTTTTCTCCTGAAAACACCTGAAACAACGATCAGGAGTTTTTTTCACTGTCAGCTTGACCCTCTACTGTATATTTTTTTGACCTTGCCTGTAAACTGGCAATAAATAAATAAAATAGAATAAAATAAAATAAACGTCACGTGAGAGTGAGTCACTGGCAGATAGCAGTTTGTGGGCACATTTGATTGGCCGTCCCAGAGGCAGGTAGGGAAATGTGAGCATTAGACCTTTGGCGCGGCGTGGGGGTGGAGGCAGAGGTGGAAGGCACAACGAATGCAATGTCTACATGTGGATGGACATTGTGGAGAGGCAAAGCTGGCATGACAATGCAGACTTTCCGACGGGAGTCAGACGTGGTTACCTTCGAGCATAGCCCAACAATGCTTCGTGCTTGATGTCACTTGGTCTCCCACAGTACAGTTAATTTGGATTAATAATGCTGCAGTTTTAAGGCAGTGGGCCATGTCAGCCGATTCTATGAGTGCTCTTTTCAGAATTTTCGGTTGATTTCCAGACACTTTAGTTGGGATATTCAGAATGTTCTTTAATCATCGCTTTTGTCCGCAGTTTTCCGTTGTCATAAAATATTGCTTTTGGAGGGCAGTCTTTATCCACTCTCAGGGGGTGTTTGAACAAAAGCACTTGCATCCCCCACAGCACTACACAGATATAGAGAAAACTCGTTCTTTCCAGCACTTACGTGTGAGGAATCCTCCCCTTTAACTTAGTTTTCAATACTCTCCTGTGGCGGCTTAGATGACAATAAGAAACCTTTCTGGACCGGCTTTTATGTGCCACCCGCCTCTCCGTCCCGCCCACGGATGTCGCCACTTTCGTGCTGGGGACAATTTCCTCGTGTATATCAATAAACATATTAGGTCTACCGAAGCCCTGAGTGGCTGTTGCTATTCAATCTGTGAATACCGCTGATCGTGATGTTTTTGAAACGGTGCTTTGAGGCATGAGAATCCATTCATTTCTGTAAGGCGAGCGCCATTTTTCCTGATCAAGAGGTCTCTGTAGTCAGAATTTGGCGCTAGTCGATGTATGGCCACTGTCTTCTCCGTGCTAATTGTCAGTCCACTATTTAAGTGATTGGAGGCAAAGAGGTTCACGCATGGCCGCATGTCCACTTCAGTCCGCAAACAAGAGGTCGGGAAAAATTGGACTTGAAAACTCTTTTATAGGCCTGAATGCAGTGGTTATTTGGAGTTTTTGTCAGATCAGTAGATGATTTTGGTTCCTGAGAAAACGCAGACACCATAACTTGGCCAAGACCTTTATTTACGTGACGTTTTGCTTTACACTCAAACCCATCCTCAGAGACAGCTTCAAATACGTCTGATTAATGCACAACAGGTTGCAGTATTCATAGGATGCAGTCGATATGCTACCACGTACCTATGCCAATTACATATGAATTTTCTCATATATACATAGGCTGACCTATTTTACTTATTAGATACTGCTATTTACCACAATTTGTTTATTTTAATTACAAAATGAATGCATTTACAAACGACAACAGCATAATTTTGAAGGAAGAAAAGCTGGCGCAAAGTTTGAAACCGTTTATGATGCCGATAGTTGCAGCTTTCAGTCACTATGTATCGGGTATTATCTCTTTTGCGTACCTATTTTTATCCATGGTTAATGGAGGTCATTTTGCTGAAAAATTTGAAATAATACTTTCAAAACAAAGCCCCTCTCTCTTTCTCTTAATTACCGGTTAGCGGTTCTGATGGCTGATTCATGCACTTTGATCTGTTCATTCACACAATTATATGAGGATCTTAAACGATAATTTTATCGTCAAATGAGGCTATGATATCTTTTGCTGTCATGTCCCCCTATATTAATATTCCCCAGAATCCTCCGGTCGAGACCATTGAACAACTCCTAAAAAGACAATGCGATGAAAAATAGAATAGACTCCGTCCAAGTCCTTTATCTTCTAGCGTCTTCCACTTCTTTCACCCACGCCGTAAAAAAGGTTGTCAGACGGATAGTAGTAGGTAAAAAAATACGAAGCTTTCCCAAAGCAGAAGTCAGGGAAGGTGGATTAGGTAAGACAAGCTTTACTGAATGAAAGAGGATACGAGAGCTATGCAAGTATTTACTGTACGCGGTCTCTTCAAGCCAGTTCTGGTCGCCTACCATGTCCGCCATTATTATTGCTCACCCAGCTGCGAAGTGTGGGTGGCTGTGACCAATCGGTGAAGAGCAAAATATCGATCGGAGTCATGGCATTTAAAGCCTGTGATCTACTCATGCGTATGTGCAGAGGTTGTCACGCACGAGTAGACAAGGCTTGGCAGGCGAAGGCAACACGAGTCAGCAGCAGTGGTGTTGATCGCGGGAGCCAACTGCCACAAGATAACGTGATTACAGTTCTCGAGCTATCAAAATGCACGCATACAACCTCTTGAGACAGCCAATCTCAGACACCAAGAAACTGTTATCACCCAGTCAACCGATAAAGAGGACAACGAATGAGCCTCGCGTAACTCCTTTTCACTCATCCCCAGCGGACGGATGCGCGCGCAGTTCCAGAGCGTGCCGCGCGTCTGAGCCTATGACCACAACCGAGATTCGATGCAGAATACATGACTTCTTTTTGAGGCTTTCTCCCTCCCCTCCAAAACGAAATTGTGGGTGATGTTTGAAGCGCTCTGAGTTCAAAAACTGCTCTAGCCGAACAAGTTCCTAGGTTTCTGCTACAAAACGTACTTCACTTCGAACAGAACACTATACTAGCAGGTTAATGGATCACCAATGGGTTCACCGATTTCAGGACTGTTAGTAGTGGTGGTCCTACAACGGTGGAACCACTAGCCTTTCTGAAGTTCTGTTCAGTTTATTTGAGGGAAAGTGAGGTGGGAATTTTCGATTACTCCATACTACTCATTTCTGCTGTTCATATAGATGCTCACATAGTGCAGCAATTATCCACTTTGTATTTATTTAAACCATGATACTAAGTTTGTAATGATGGGGCCCTCTGGGCCTTAAATATACAATATATTTATTATTTATTTATTTATAATCACTGGACGTATATCGAATGTTAAAAAGAAAAGATTACCAAAAACTACAAAGGAAATATTAAGACAGTACAGACAGAGATTCTGGTCTCGATATGCGGACAATACGAAAAAAACTAATGACAGTGCCCTTGCGGATACTCAAATAAAAATATCTATCTATGATATGGAAGGCAGGCATCCCAAGAAATAAAATTTGAAGATGATTTTCTTTGGGAAAATTAAGAAACTTTGAGTAAATTTTCGACGCTGGTTCCCCACGTCTCCATCAGACTTCAGAAAACTTACAAAAACAGTCCACATTTCACACGTGCGTAAAAAACGATGGTCAACTGGTGTTCTTGCTTATTAACAGCCGCTGTTTATGTCAGTCTGTATTGAGTCGTTATCGTCTCTTCCATTTTTCCTTGAGATTTTTGAACATTAAATGTAGATCAATATACCAATTTATACATGAGTCAACGGAGAAAGAAACGGTTGGCATTTTTTGGTGGGACAGAATCCGATGATCCAAGTGTTGACCCACGCGAAGGTGTGCCCTGTATCAAGGGTTTTCATAACCACTTTGGAAAGAGTGTCAAGCCTCTTGATTGCAATTGCTGTTCATGGATGCGTGTGGAGTTGGATTTTTCCGTTTGACCACAATATACGGCATCCCAGGCATTGCGTGAGATCTTGTAGATGACCTTTTTCTTACAAAGATAAACGACCCTATCCTAAGGGTGTTCAAGCTTAATGTGTAAAGTAGTCATCGGTTTGTGCACTACCTTTATTTGCTGTTTCGCAAGTGTCTTTTAATGACTTCAGGCACATTCTTTATATAAGGAAGGATTCGCCAAGTATTTGTTTAGTGCGCCTGATTGGAACTATCTAACTCCTTTTATTTGGACTCTTTGCTTAATTTATAGGCATACAATATCCCCAAGGTAACCATTTTGGAAAAATAATTCAAACAAATAAGTTAGATCGACTTTGTATCTTTCTTCCTCAGAGCAATGTGTTTTTACTCGATGTTGGGTTGTTCATCTCATAGTGTAGAGTTACCTCCGCATATGTTTCTTTGGGTACGGGTGTGTGCAATGTTATGCCAGTCTTTAGCTTTATGAGAACTTCCAGAAACGGAAGTTTGTTTCAACTTCTTTCTCGAAAGTGAATTTGATTCCCGGAATGATTGAGCTGATAGTTTTGTGGAGTGTTTCTAGATGCTCCTTTTTATTGACAACAAATCTGTCGTCTATATATCGTACCCAGAAGTTTGGGTTAACTAATGGAAGAGCCATTGATTCCAGTTTCTGTATTGTTACTGCGACAAGAAAGCCAGATATATGTGATCTCATGGAATCTCCTTTTAGTTGATGATATTATTGGTGGTCTAACGAAAAATTGGTTTCGAAATAAAGGTCAATGAGTTCAAACAAAGCAAGCGCGGGAACATCCGCGTCATAGGACTTCGTCTGTGAATTGCATTGCAAAATCTATTGGTATGGGCGTGAACAAATAAATGACATCAAACGAGACCATTATCTCATCAGCGGAGATTGAATTGTTTTGAATTTCTCTAAGAACTGAATGAAGTTCTGAATGTAAGTTTCATAATCCTTCGTAATTGGGTGAAGTTGACGGAATAGCCACTCAGAAATTTTGTACTTTGTTACAAAGATTAATGGCTCTACCGGTCGCAGTGGGACTTCAGGTTCACGAACTTTGGGAAACCCTTCGCGATTTTTGGTTCAGATTGTCTTAGAGATTTTGCAATATCCCCAGACAGTATCTTCGTCCATGTAAGACGCCTCAGCACTGTGTCAATAGAAGAAATATGTCCCTTGGTAGTGTCTATGGAAAGAGGCCTATCGGTTAAAATATCTTATAATAGTAACAACCTTTCCTAATTGTAGTCTGATTTGTTTAAGATCGCGGTTAAGCCTCCTATTTCTGCAAGGAGAATGATAGGTTTTATCAGTTTTCAGATCAGGCTATGCTTTCCTTTCTCCAGGTGACAGGGATGAAAAGTGATTCCGATCTTTTAAGGCCTCGATATTGGTGTTTCGAATTTTAAACCATTCATATTCGGTGAGGTTTACAGTTGATATTATGCACTCGAAGCGGGTAAGAATGTCCAAGCAATTTCACTCCGAATGGTTGTATTTTATCCTATTTTTGAAAGCACGTTCTCTTCCGTTGCTGTAATAAAACTGGAAGACAGATTTACTACCTTTGCTGAAGACTCATGGTTTTTATAAGCTGACTGAGAACTAATCATCATTTTTGTCTAGAGGCCTCCACTTTTTTTGTCGCTCGAGTTCCGATTTATGGACAATCATTTTACTAAGAGAGCCAATTAAGTGTAAGGGAGGGTTACTGTGGCGAAATTGCACATGTTGCTCCTTAGCAAACGAAATTTCTGGATTCGATAATGGGCCTCCAGAATTAGGTGCTGACATTAAATGAACTGACCAACACCATCGTCTCGAACATATAAGTAGCCATGGAGGAGGCGAACACAACTAACTGCCTGTTGCAAAGTTTGTGATAACCCCAAATTTAAACTATTCAGAAAAGGAGGCAGATAGGAGGCCAGTGCTGGGCTTTACCAGAAAGCAACCAATGTGCCATCCACGCAGCTGTGTACAGGCACCATATGCACATGTTAACCTGCACTGCAGAGACCCGGAACACAAGGATGTCAGCTTACAAAACATGCGGTGGTTCTTCAGAAAAAAGGGTTACCTTTGCAATTTCGTCAACTAGTACATACGCAGATGAGACAAAAGACTAAGTGGCACCGAGGTCAACTTTTGCTGAGGGCTTTAATGCGCGAAGAACGCATCGAAGGTCGTCAACTAACTTCTCCCACTACTTGGATTTGTTGTTGCAAACAGCACAGAGGCAACTAAAAGGTGTCAGGTAATTATAGCTACTAATCCACTACAACGGCAAGAAAAGCCGGGAGTTGTTTATGGGATCTACTGCAACCGCGGACAAAGCCACTTATTCCATAGAATTGGACAATCATTTTACTAAGAGAGCCAATTAAGTGTAAGGGAGGGTTACTGTGGCGAAATTGCACATGTTGCTCCTTAGCAAACGAAATTTCTGGATTCGATAATGGGCCTCCAGAATTAGGTGCTGACATTAAATGAACCGACCAACACCATCGTCTCGAACATATAAGTAACCATGGAGGAGGCGAACACAACTAACTGCCTGTTGCAAAGTTTGTGATAACCCCAAATTTAAACTATTCAGAAAAGGAGGCAGATAGGAGGCCAGTGCTGGGCTTTAACAGAAAGCAACCAATTTGCCATCCACGCAGCTGTGTACAGGCACCATATGCACATGTTAACCTGCACTGCAGAGACCCGGAACACAAGGATGTCAGCTTACAAAACATGCGGTGGTTCTTCAGAAAAAAGGGTTACCTTTGCAATTTCGTCAACTAGTACATACGCAGATGAGACAAAAGACTAAGTGGCACCGAGGTCAACTTTTGCTGAGGGCTTTAATGCGTGAAGAACGCATCGAAGGTCGTCAACTAACTTCTCCCACTACTTGGATTTGTTGTTGCAAACAGCACAGAGGCAACTAAAAGGTGTCAGGTAATTATAGCTACATATCCACTACAACGGCAAGAAAAGCCGGGAGTTGTTTATGGGATCTACTGCAACCGCGGACAAAGCCACTTATTCCATAGAATTGGAAAACTAATGTGAACGCGGGTGACAAAACACACGACAGCAGTGCAGTGAAAGATAACCAGCTCTCAAGTCACAGCTCATTCGATGACACACTCATGTTCGACGAAGTCGAAGTTGTCACAAGAGCAAGCACTCGCATGAGCCATGAACTGCTCGAAATATGGCTCACTTGTGCAATGACTTCGCCCCTCCATAGTGGGACTTAGCTTGGGCAAAGTAATTATTCACATGGGGAGCACACAGGTGAACAAGTTCCCGAGCGCCAACGTCAGTGAACCAGATGGTTGAACACTCATCATGCAAACAACCGAGTCTGGTAGCAGTAACCGAAACCTGGCTGTCCAGCAGCATTCAGAATAGCTAAAAAGCACTACCTGAATACCAAATATACGGGGGTACAGAGAAAAACAACAGGGTGGTGGAATGTTTATGTATGTGAAAGAAGTCCAAATAGTGTCCGATTAGACGACCAAGGTTGTATGCAGCACGAAAGCTATATGGTTGAGTATCAAGGCGCTTGGATATCCATGTCTCAATGTCCTAACAGTCCATCTGCAACCTAAAACAGACCGATTCGCAAGCATCCGTATGTTGGAACAGTTGCAGAAATTATCCAGTCAACCTTATGTCATGATTATGGGCGATTCCAGGCAGCATGAATTAACTGGGACACGGTTTAATCGACATGGCCGAATTAAACTTTTGACTATGGTTTTTTTGCACAAAACCCTGAAGGTACTCCTCACACAACATGTCCTGTTCCAACCAAGCACAATTGAAGGGCAAATGACTACTATCTTGATCTAGTTTTTGCTAAAACACCAGGCAGAATTGACGAGGTTATCTTCATGCCTCCGCTCGGCCGAAGTGACAAATGGCGCAGTTCACAATGACTTTCAAATAACATGCCATGCTGATTAGATTTCAAAAGGCGGATAACCAGAGAAAACTCAATAACTTGACTGAAACTTATGTTTTTGAGAATTTTGCCAGAGATGGAATTGTATACATGCCCGCTAGTTTTTATCTTCTGACTCCAACCCTGACTTGATGAGTGAATGGAGGATAGATCTTTAGAATTTTAGAATTTATATTTGGTTAGCACCGGGAAGGTACTGTCTAAGCAAACATTAGTAACGAAATAAAGTTATGACAATGTGTGCAGATAAAATGTACAAATTCATAAATTGTCCTGCTATGTCAACAGTTAGCAATGTTTTTAAAATTAATGGTGAACTAGAAAAAAATAGGCAGTGAAAAAAACTCCTACCATGAAAATGGAGGCAGAGTTCAATAGGCCTTCATTTTTCGAATAGAAGGTAGGAGAAAAAAACCGCTTAGGAAAAAATAGTCAGGTGGTAGAATAGGGTAATACTGCAGTAGCATTTCAGAATGAGATAATGAAACGTCGAGGTGATTCGTTCTTGATCACTTAGGCGTATGAAATAGAATTTCCCACGAAAATGCGTCAATGAACTTAAGTCCTCAGCATCATAGGATCCAGAATTGAATTCTGATGATGGTTAGTATCCAAAAGAAACCGCAGCATTTAAGACTGTGGACCACCGAATTTGTACGTCCGAATGACGTCATCGTTTTGGAGGACGGGTGATATAAGGAGACATTATAGTTCATGGGCGTCTCCAGGTAGCGTAAATATAGTTTCAAGAGGGTTACTCAAATTCCCGATGGTCCTTTCTCCGAGTCATGGGGAAAGCTACTGGGGAAAAAGATGAGGAAAATAAAAGGTTAATAGAATCAGTGTTAAGATAAATGTGCAGTCTTCGCTTGAATGCAGATAGACTAGTTAACGACCTTATTTCAATTGGCAAGTTATTCCAAAGAAAACTATACCTAGAAGCAAAGAAGAGAGCGTTTACACGTGGAGGATGCAGGGGGAGGTATAATTAGTTCAGAATTTCTTAGGTTATAAGGAAGACTAACGGGGGGTAATGACAGAAAGCTTTGGGAGAGTTGAACTATTATAAAGACGAAAAAGGAGACAAAAAGCCTGCTTCAAGTCTCCTGACCCAAAAGAAATTTTTAGCTTCGTTAGCTGGCATCTTGTTGAGTAGGAAGTAGTTAAAAAAGAGTCGGATATAGGAGTTTTTTTGGTGAAATTTCTTTGAACATTTTCAATTTTTGAACGGCTAGATTCGTTCATCAAACCGAAGAAAGGACAGCAAAAATTCAAGAATGGGAAGTACAAACATACGATAAAGTCTTAATTTAATTTCAGGAAGGTAGAAATTATAAGAAATAAAGCCGCAAATCTGAGCAGCTTTGGCCGTAATTCTATCGGCATGAGGCGAAAGATCTAATTTATTGGTGTAGCTTAAGCCCAAGTCCTTGATGGAGGAACATTCAATCATATGGCAACCTTCAAAAGATAAGAGGTTGCGGCAGCCTTACAGGCCCAAAACTCATGTAGCGACACTTAGTAGGTGAGAACTCCATTAGCCATGTGGAGCTCCAGGCCGAAAAGAGCGTCTAAGTCTGAATGAATTTGTTCTAGGCACCGTTCGGTTGTAGAGTTAGAGAAAGAATAAACGCATTTGAGATCATCAGCATAAATAAAAAGATTGAGAATGTTTAACTATCGATGAAATATCATTTTATATACAGTAAGAACAACAAAAGGACCTAATACGGTACCTTGAAGGACACCACTGACAATCGGGGTAGGACTTGAGTACGAGGACCCTACTAAAACTTTTTGTTTTTCGATCATTTAGGTATGATCTAATAAAAGTCAGTAAGGGGACTACGGAATCCTATAGCTTCTAGTTTAGCTAGAAGTCGTTTATGAGGCACCTTATCGAATGCCTTACTAAGATCAAAATAGATAACTACTACAGATAGATGATCATTACGAAGAGAGGTTAGTAGATTTAGAAAAAGACATGTGGCAGGTTTCACAAGAACGGTCCGGTAAGAAGCCGTGTTGGGATAAGTTGATAATTTTATTGCTTATGCAAAAAAATCCGTGATTTGTTTTTGCAATTAGTTTTTCGAAGAGTTTAGCAAGAGAGGGCGTTTTATGAACACCGCGATAGTTATGAATGTCCGAGCGGGAACCAGATTTAAAAACTGGTATTATAATAGAAGTTTTTCCAATAATCGGGGAAGAAACCATTTACGAGAAATACTGAGTATAATTTGCTTAGTAAAGGTGGAAAATCCCTTAACTGTTTAATAAGTGAGTTTGGAATGTTATCAGTTCCAACTGAATGTGAATTTTTTTAGGTGAGCTATTTCTTTTTTTGAATACATGAAGGCGAGAAATTAATAGTTGTTAGAAGTGAATTTGAAAGCAGAGGAATTGTGGGAGTGGGGCTAGTTTCAGTGGTAAAATGGTTGGCAAAAAACGAGTTTAACAATTCTGCTTTGCCCAAATCATCTGTAACAAATTTTCTGTTACAGTCGAGTAAGGGCGGAGTTACATTCAGACGCTTAGCCGATGACCGAACATGAAAGATTTGAGCAACAGATTTGGATGAATTGGCATCACTTAGTGCCCGAGACTCCCTACGCTTATCTCGCGCGAGCCTTATTCTCGATGCTAATTCAAATATTTGTGCAATCCTTAAATGAACTGACAAAGAGCTTTTAGATGAATCTTTAAGTTGCTTTCGTAATTTTTTAAGTCTGTTCTGGAGAAAATGCGGAACAGTAGAAGAAGCTGAATGTGAATTAAAAATCTTAAACGGGATAAAAGGCTGGATTTTTTTCTGTGAGGCTCTGCAATAGCTCACGGAAAAAAAGTTTAGATCGTTGATTAAGAATATGCTATGCCAATCTAGAGTGCTTACGAAATTATTAACTGTTTCATGGTTTATGTTAGCAAAGTCGAGGTTATTGCATTTAAACTCAGGCTTCGTAAGAAGGGGAATTGGAAAACAACAGTGAATTATTGCGTGATCACTTGTAAATAGATCATGATGGAAATTCATAAAGAGAGGGTGAACATCGTTTGTAAAAATTAAATCTAAAATATTGTCATTTCTAGTAACTGATCTGACCAGTTGGGACATGTTTGTAAAGTTAATAGTATCGACCAATTTCTGATGTTTAGGCGGAGAGGAATTGGCCTGCCAGTCAATGTCTGGCAGATTAAAATCACCTACGATTATTTTGACATCAAACTGAGTGTCTGCAACTTTTTCAAATAGTTCACAGAGCTCGCTTTCATTGCCAGAATAACACGGAGGATTATAGACACAGCCAATTACCGCTTTTTTATTGTGCGGGAGGATGACTGAAGCAAAGCATACATTTCCAGAAAAAGACGAAATGTTCAGATGAAAAGGGAAATGTACAAAGGATGACTTAATATAAAGGAGGCAACCACCGCCACGTTTTTCAGCGCGGTCTTGTCGGTACAAATTGAAATTATCTATAGCAAGCGTCGAGTCAGAAATAAGAGAGTGAGCCCAGGATTCAGTGATGCACAGCACATCTGGATCAAGCTCAAAGGCTACTGTTCTAAGCTCAGCCATCTTATTTACAACTGACCTCGCATTGAGTGAAACTAAGCTGAGCGTATTCCTGAGCGGCAGGTTACGCTCGGGTTTAAACTAGGATTCAGTTTTACAGGCATACTGAGAATAGTTGGCTTAGCCGTCAGCACAAGTCTGATATCACCTTGATAAGTGAGTTTTGAAGACCATCTGCTCACAAGAAGTGTACGTTTTAAATCTGTTTGTTTGTTTGTGGATTAGTTCCAAGGAGATATCAACAGTATTGAGAAACCTGAACGCGGACGATGGAAATAATTGGTTCAAACTCAGTAGTAAGGCGTTTAACATAGAAGGCATTATAATTCCTCTTTGCCAATGTCTGCGACGAGGAAGCTTTTGCTGTTGTTTGGAAACGGGTAAATTCAGTGAAAATGCCTAGAGGTGAACCAATGACTTAATATTATTTTCGACGGAGTTTACAGGATTCGGATAAATAAATAAGAGATTCTCGTCACCGTTCACACAAATGACGTATCTTCAAGGCTAGTTCAAAATTTTTCATGATTCTTTAATGGAAGGATAAAAAAAACAAATGGACACGTCTCGCTGCAGCCTTTTCACTGCTTTCGTGCATTAGTAAAAAGTGAGTTTATCCAGAAAGTTAATGGCTAATAGCTAAATATGTCTTCCTTAAACTGACTGAAGGCCCTTTAGATTGACCACAATTCACAATCATCCATGATGCCTTACCTACGACAGCAGACGAGTTGCACGGAGAAAAGTGCACCAATAGCACAGCCATATCCTCTTCTCCAGTTCACTTCAGCAGAGTTAGAGCATCAGCGGATGATTATCATGCTGTCGGAAAAAGTGGAGTGCCCGGTAAGGGTGACTGCATAATAATCCAAAGTCTCTTAGAGTCCTTCTCTAACACCCCCAAGATCGAATTACCGCCAACTTAGAGCAATTCCAGGAACTCATCAACGAAATTGTGCTACCACTTGATAAAATAATCAGCCTAAAGGCCTTTAGTCGTCGAAGTCATTTAAATTTCACACCACAGACACGACAACGACCTCTCAAAGTCGTCCTAGGTGGCAGTAAACAAGCGAAATTAATCCTTTCCAGGCGTTTTCGACTGAAGCATTCGCACAAGGGTGTGTTTTGCAGCCGGATTACGCCCCTGCCAAACGAATAAAGCGTTGCGAAATAGATCAGGAATTGAGAATATGGCGCATCAACAGAGAACAGAACCTGATAATCTACAAAGATCAGATAGTAAAATGACCCTATGCCCCACTGTGGATCAAACCGGTTCGTATGACCGCATAGCTACCCCAGTAGACTAGTTTGGGGCTAAAAACGGACTCCTCTGAACACAAAGCTAACATTCATGTACACTAACGCGCAAAGCCTTCTCCCAAAAATGGATGAACTGAGAATCCATATTTATGACCTGCTTCCAGACGTTATCTCAATAACAGAAACCTGGTCGTCGGAACAGGTTGGTGATATGGAGCTTGCACTTCTTGGATTCCAACTGTTTCGCAGAGACAGATAACATCGACGGGGTGGAGGCATAGCAACATTCGTAACGAATGGCTTGCATGTTTCAGAAAAAATTCTAAGTTAATTGTACGGAAGCAATATGGTTTACCGTAAGAGAAACGGGTTCTCGAAGCCTTGCTATCTTAACGGTGTATCGACCCCCTGAAACGATAATGAAGCTGATGTCCAATTGCTGTATGAGCTCAAGGTATTTGTAACGCGGCCGAATACTCTCATTATTTGAGACTTTAACCACCTAACATTGACTGAAAATCTGCCTCTGTTGATTGCTCTGTGCACAACTGAAAATTTGCTTCTTATCCAACACGTCTTGTTTCCGACGAGGGTTCGCGAGGGCCAGCAGATGAAATGCCTCGAAATCATTTTTACTAGGTTGCCTGACAACATCGACGTGAATTTTTTAATCACTTTAGGTAAGAGCAATAATGTGGGAATCTGTAACGCACCGCAGTTCCGACAGAATTGTTTGAATGGACTGGTAGCACTTTTCGCGCGGATCCCGGATGAGGATAGAGTGATGGAATGTCGGTGAAAATGCCGGTGCCCCCTTCCACTCTCGAACGCTTACCCCCGCCCCCACGAGTACCGTCGCCGCATATTGTATCGCTACCCTCCGTTTAATGTCAGCATCCCCTCGTCCCGACCCTGCAGTTGCCCACAGCGTTGCACTCCCCACCGGTTATCCAACAGACATGACGTAATTCCCCCCACTCCATAAGGGATATCGCCTCATGTAACGCCCCCTTCTTTATTTTTTATTGTGCCCTTTCATACCTTTATATCCTTTTTAATAGTAGAATCCATTTCCAACATTTCTGCCGTTCCTTCTAATGACTGTTGTTTTTGAGTGATCGGCATGGTGCTTAGAGACCCTGTTCAATATGCGCATCGTCTAATAACGACTACAGGTGTGTTACTCGCCCGTGTGTGTGTGCAAACCTCGAAGTCTTCGGCCGCTACAAATCCACATTATTCTCTTTGGCGGCTCAACCGCTTGAGCTCCGACCAAATATTTGGCGTGGGGCTTTCGAACAGATAAAAAATGACCTTTCTTCTAACGATTGGACATCCATATTCGCCAACGATATCAAATAGGCTTGGGACCAATTCAAAGACGTAGTCGGCAAAATCGTTTCTAAACACTGCCAAATCATGCGAAGAAGGCTAACAAACAGAACTCGCTGGTTGGCTCCATCCTTAAAGAAGGAAGTTACCAAGAAAAGGAAACTATGGAAAATATTCCGCATTAATAAGAAACTGGAATCTCTCAACAGCTACAAATTGCAAAGAAACCGAGTCAAAATTCTCATCGCTAGAGATCATCGGGTCTTCTAAGAGGGTCTGTAGAACCGTGCTATGGCTAATCCCAAAGTCCTTTACAGTTACATAAGGCAAAGCACAAAAAACAAGGATCCAATCCCACTATTGCGGACTGTCGAGGGCGCGGAAATCTCAGAGGACAGGTAATAGGTTGAACGTCTTTCTCAGTTCTTCCGGTTCATCGTGATAACAGAACCTGAATTTTTCTCACCCACTTTGAAGACGAAGTAATATCTACTATGGAAACAGTCCGCTTCACCGAAGAAATATTTCAGGAAGAGTTGCTATTCCTGAAAGAGTCAACCTCTCCCGGCCCCAATGCAATCCCAGCCCAGCTTTTGAAGGACCTAGCTTCAAAATGGCCAAACTGCCAGCCTACTCTTCCAGGCACCGTTTTCTACTGGGTATGTACCCTCCGATTGGAAGACCACAACCATCAATCCGCTATTCAAGAATGGAAGCCGAACATCTGCGAATAACTACAGGCCGTAAATCGTGGAGAAAATAATGAAGGAAGCGTTGATGCAGTTCCTCGAGCAGAAGCACCTCTTCTCCTATGCCCAACACGGCTTTCACAGTGGTAGGTCTTGTCTTAAGAACCTACTCTTCTCACTTGAATGCTGGACCAAAGCACGCGACGAAGGAAAAACCATGCATGACACCTACATCGACTTCCAAAAGGCTTTCGACAGCGTTCCTCACCAACGTCTCCTGCATTAACTGCGCAGCATAGGAGTTCGTGGAGGCCTCTTTGTATGGACCCAGAACCTTTTGATTGAACGGTCCCAAAGAGTACAAGTCGTACGCCAGAAGTCCTCAGAAGTAACCTTGGTGAGTGGCATCCCACATGGCTCAGTTTTAGGCCCCACATTGTTTCTTGTTTTCAATATTGACTGTGTCAGGGACCTCGACTGTGATGTCCTCCTATTTACTGACATCATAAAACTATGGAAAGTTGTTGACAATACGGTAAACTGAAACCATCTGCAACTGAACTTGAACAAGCTTGAGGACTGGTCAAAGCACTGGCTTATGCCGTTCAATGGAATGAAGTGCAATGTTCTTCAAATTGGCCGCTGTGGAACCTCCAGCCCAAGAATTTACTTTCTAAATGGTACACAATTGCAACCAGTTAACAGTCAGAAGGACTTGGGAGTGTAGATTAAATTGTCACTCAAACCAACACTGAACTGCACGAAAGTGGCCAAGTCAGCCATGTCTGTATTGCAACTCATAGTGTGCCATTATTGGATTTGACGAAGATAATTTCTTCAAAAGATTTGGAAGCTTCGTGCGGCCACACCTAGAATATGCCATATAGACCTGGAGACCTTAGACTGTCAAGGAGAGTACCGTCTTAGACAAGGTCCAGAGGTGGGCGACAAAAATGGCTTAAGGCCTGTAAACGCTAACCTATGAAAACAGACTATCGACCATCAACCTATTTCCACTTTCCTACAGACAACAACGAGGAGATCTCATACTAACCTTTCGCATTATTAAATTAAATTCAATTCAATTTATTGAGGTAAATAGGCATGGGCCTTTGAGTACGCTACTTGTAACGTAAAATTAAGTGCGGTATACAGAGAAACCGTGTGGGTTGCAAAGGTACAAATGCGGTCATAACATATGACAAGTGGTGGCAATACGTAACTGAATCCAAAGCATACCA